>CAKNYM010015628.1:0-29442 GCA_932195095.1 Andricus curvator | reverse complement strand
AACATCAGAAAATTAATTAATTAATTACCCTGGTCGACAAAATAACAGCTCCAATCCTATTTGTTAATGTAATTTGTTTATAATAATTGAAACATACAATAATGAAATTATTTGTATTCTCAGAGTACTCTTGCGTTGATTTATGATGATTTTCATTATATTCAAATCTTTGTAAAATGTAAATCATGATTTTGTGGAAAATCTCCATTTTCTGATACTTTGAGTAAACATATAATAAACAAATGAAAATGCGAAAATCTCTGACCAAAGTGCTCTTTGAAATTTAGCGCACTTAAATTAAAACAAAAAAAATAATTGCAAATCCGGGCAAAATTGAAGGCTGTAGACTTTTTTGAACGAAAAAAATTCGCCTTCAAATTATATGAATAAACTAATTCTGCTAATTAAAATTGAATCATGCCATGCTTTCGTAATTTCAGTTTTTTTAACCGGTCTACACCTCTTAACAATGAAAGGGTCATCATTACGGGTAACTCGACGCGCTCGTAAAAAATTGTTGTTAGGTGAATATATTGTTCTGCTCCATGGATAGGTAGAAAGATTCCTCAGGAGATCAATAGAAATTGTGAGGCACCTTCATCCAGGTAATCGAATGAACAAAAACTCCAGGAATGCAAATGTTTCTCGTCTCCCTCTCTTCCCGTTTACAATATTATTTCCTAATATATATCTAATCAAAACAGTTCTTTAAAATAAAAAGTTTGTTAATTGTTAACAATATCAACAAAAGAAAATAAAGGCTGATAAACAGTTGAAGAATAAATTCTTAAAACACAACAAATCAAATAAACATATGTAGCTTAACCTAAATATACAAAATTTATGTGAGCAACATTATATAAAATTGAGTGAGAATAACCTGTGGCCACGTTACAGATTGGATCAGAGTGAGAGTTTGTTCTTCATCGATCAAACAAAATCGTCACGTCACACTGTTTGTATGTCAGAAAGGTTAAATTGTGCATTTATCAGACGACGAACTATAATAGTAAGGAATAATTCATGCTCAGGAAAATCAACATCACTCCTGAAAAGATTATAGTTTGCACGTTTCATTTGTTGATAAAAAATAAAAAATAATCTAAACTTAAAATTTAAAGCTTTTTCGGGTTGAAATACTGTGCGAAACTACGAATCTTGTCGACGTTTCGTGAATATTGCAGCTCAGTTCTTCAGGCCTGACCTGAAACCAGTCCCCACCATGGGGCGCTCTGGCCCTGAAGAAGTGAATTGACAAGTTGACGAAACGTCGGCAAGATTCGTAGTTTCGCACACGATTGAAACCCGAAAAAGCTTTAAATTTTAAATTTATTATAATAAATCATCGTGAAAGCATTAAATCTATTAATCTAAACTTCTCTGACGCCCCGGTAAACATTCTTATTTATTAGCTGATTTCAGGTAATTCTGAATCAACCTTCAAATCGAGCCCTGCATCTCGCAAATCATTCACTGGTCCATTTTCTTACTTAGGACATTTTTTTAAACCAAAAAGATAAGATTCTTTCAGGACTACTTTTAAATAAATACAAATACCATTATATTGCGGAAAAAGTTGAATAAACAATTAAATTGTTTAAAAATTGCTTTAAACATTTTTATTTATTTTTTCAATAAAATAGGGTGAAAGGTTCTAAAACAGCCCTTTCAAAAACTTATATAAAAATTTTAAATAGCTTTAGTAGCAAGTTAGTTACAGATTCTTGAAAATATCGTTGCAGGAGTTGAAGTCAAAAATTCAACCGATCACTACTTGGAACCGGGTGGTAATCCTGGTCTATGAATTTGTCGAATTAATACTTTAGGGTAGGCGAACATATTCTCAGAATTTGAAGCCAGTCGAAGAACATGACTTTCAAAGTTGGGGGAGTTGAAAAATAATGCGCCATATTGATGAGCAATTTATAATAATTATTTATTTTAATTTCAACTGAACTACTGCAAACACAGTAGCTCTACATGCCAAACTTCGTATCACTAAATTCAAAGAAATTCGAGGAGCCTAAAAGGCGTGAGGATAACATTCTTGGCGCACAGAAATCTTGTCAGATATAGTGCGGTCATTGTATCTTCTGTCATAATAATACGGTCGCCATTCACCTAATTTCATGATAGCAAACTATTCTGAGTCCAGCGGGAATGAGCCGTCTTATTTTGCTCAAGACAGGAGATCCAGGTATCCTCTTTATGAAGTAACGCATCGTATGTTTTGATGCATTAAAAGCACCACCTGATTTGTGGTTAAACAGTTGATAGTAAACTGACTTACTCTGCAAACCCTTAATTGAAGCGATTCCCGTAACGGATAAGCCAAAGTGATTAGGGGAAGTCTGCGCCAATGATAGATTTAGAGACGTCAACAATGATGAAATGACAAATGATATCTCGGCGTAGGTACTTTCGGTCTCTGGACTGTTCGTTTTCGGGCAACTGTTGTACCTCGGTCTCCTTCGTCTTCGTATTGGGAAACACGTAATAAGCGCTTCCTTCAAGACCTTATATACCGTGATGAGTAGACCAGCGAAAATGAGGTCCTCTATCGAAGTACACAATAACGAATTTTCATCACTTTGCACCAAAATCGTGTTCGAAAATTCACCGATGCGGCACTTCATCTGCATGTGGCCTACAATACACCGCAGGTGATAAAAAAATAAACAGTATATCAAATATATCGTATAACTCCAAAGCTAGGAAGGATAACATAAGCCATTTCCAGATGGAAATACTTGGGTGATAAGAAATCGGTTTTATTTTTTTCTAAAATGGCAACTCTAAACTTTGTTTCTTTGGATGTCAAAAAGAACAAATTGTGAAGGTGACATTTCAGAAAATAACATAAAGCCTTTTTCAGACCATCCCATGTTATGAAAACGTATAATAAATCTAAAGATTTTATGATTTGGCAAAGTCATCATATCATAGATTTGTCTGGAGGAATGATTGTAAACGTTAAATCGTCCAAAGAGTCAAACTGACGCGTTCATGAAACTTCTAGATGCATTACCAAATAAAAATTATGTTTTACAATATAATTATTGACTACGATTTAGCTTAAGACATTGTTTATTCTATCAGCCTATGACATATGACGTATAATGTTTACCTTGTCGGCTTCCTGATTGATTGTCTCGAAGACTGTTTCGGCAACCTCTGCCTGCCATCTCTCG
Organism: Andricus curvator; assembly: GCA_932195095.1. Lineage (NCBI taxonomy): Eukaryota > Metazoa > Arthropoda > Insecta > Hymenoptera > Cynipidae > Andricus > Andricus curvator. The sequence continues at coordinate 26,251 of CAKNYM010015628.1, read as the reverse complement.
GAAATGACCATTGGAAAATCTTTATAGAGATCCTGATCAGCATCAGTCAATTTGATTCCCTTGGTGTCCTCTTCGTCAAAAGAGCCAATGTCAAAAGCATCAGCAGCATTTACTTCTCCTCGAGGTGGAATCAGTGGTGGTGTATACTTTTGAAGATAAACTTGCTGCCAGTCAATACCACTGAAAAACGGATGTTCTTTTAACTCATCAGCTCCTCCTCCTCGGCAACCTAGTCTGCCATTAATATCTCGTTGTAACAATCCTTCCAAAAGTGAACGTAATTCCCGCGAAAACGTATCCGGTAGCTCGACATTCTAAAAATTTGTGTAAGATTATTAACTGCGTTAAAACTGAGTTGCATCAAAAATCGATTGTTATATTTTACAACTTCAGTTTTAAAATTCATTTCTTGTAATGCCGTAAAATAGGCAATTCTGTTCATTCTTAATCAAACGAGTGATGATTAAGCATATTGCCAGGCATACTGCCTAATGAAACTGACATTGAGTAACAGATATATGCCCACGAATGATAATTTACCATGGTATATGATACATGGATAAGTTTATAAAATAGCAATTCTTAAAATGCTGAAAGCTATAAATAAATAAAAAAGCATGAGAGAAGTAATAATTGATAAAAAGTGTCAATTGGGAACTTATCATTTAGAATCAATAATCGAAGCTTCTTGAACGTGATTTTATTTAGTCTCGCGTCGAAAGTCACATTTTTCAGTTTTGCACGAGAAGATATATTGTTCAATTTTGTGCAATACGTGACAGCGTTCGGGAATAAACAGCGAGTTTCTACATCACTGCTAGATAGTAAACTAGAAGTAGCTAAGTGATGTTAGAAACTCATATAGTGAAATTGACTCCGAACTCGTCTCGTGAAATTCTCTTAATATCAAAACATCCAGTAGAATTTTGTCGCTGTTCTACAATGTACCCGCAACAAATAATTAGTCAGGCCTTACCACCCTGACGTAATCAGCAATACTGGTCTCTTTCATTCTTATATTTACAAACTACTCTCGCCTTAAACTCGGGACGTGACAGCTGATTTGATGTTAGCGGTGGGAATTTAACCTTTGGTAAAAAATTTCAAGTTTTGAATAAAATTCTATATTTAAACTCAGTGTAGATATATAAGATACAACTTTCATAAAAAACACTCTAGACTATAAGTCCTTTACAGATGCTTTGAAACGGCACCTTCGGGACAAGGCGATGTTCGAAGTGCTTGTTAGGCTTTGGTATACTTCGCGTGCTCGCAGACCTTGATATCGTTAATCAACTCCTAAAAATACCTTTATTTAACCTTGCATGTACTCTTTTTAGCAAGACTGTGCAAGTGATGTGTTTAAAAGAAGGTTAATTAAAATTGTTATTAGACACAACTTATCGCCTTGCTCTTATCGCCTTGCCTTCCTCGCTTCGTCTCCCTCGCACGAATGTCCCTACTATTTCGCTTTGCCTCGCATTGTCAAATTCTGCCTCCGCGCTAATACCTAATGATTATGTACTATTTACAATATTTACAATTGAATTATATCTACTTCCTCTCCTATTTACAATCTTTCCTTTTCCATTCCTCTTCCTCCTTCCTTCTCTTCTTCCCCATCTTACCCAACACCCCTTCACCCATGCAACTGCTCTTTTGTACCCCCTTCATGCATCTATACCAGCATGCTTATCCCGCCCCTTTCCACCTCCTCACAATCATCCAACCAGTATTCCACCCTTGCATCACCCTTCCCGCACAATTCACACATCCTCTTCTACCGAGGAAGCGAGAACCTATTAAAACCTTTATTCCAACCACATCTCATCCTCCTCCAAAAATTTCTCCTCATATTTACACGCCCGACTCCCTGTTATAATCCCGAAACTCGTTCTGCCCGTATCCCTCTCAACCATATAATTAGGCGTATTCCTAGCCAACACCAGTCTCCACTTTATATACCTGTCTTGTATCCTATTTACCTTCTCACTTTCCTTCCACGCCACACCTCCACTCCATAAAATAGCACAACCATCACTAGCGATTCGAACATTTCAATTCTGCTTCAAAATAACCTGGAAACTTCTTTCATCCACTCCTTCATTCCTCCGAAACAAGAAGCCGATATACATAAACTATTTCATCTCCTTCACCGCCTTTCCCTTCGAGTTGCACTCCCCTCCCTTATCCTCCTACCCTAACTGCTCCTACCACTCCGGCCTCTACCTTACTTTCCATATCCGCGCTTAGAATCGCAAAAAACGTTGGGCTAAGCGTACACGCTTACCTTAAACCCCTATCCATCAAGAAACCCTCAACAATCCCCTCCCATCCTCTAACCCTATCTTTCGTTTCTTCATATACTTCCCTTACCCTCTCCATCAGGCCTCTCTCCACTCCCCTCTCCTCTATCGCCCCGAAAAAACCTCCCCTATCCAACAAAGGGAACGCGCTTTTGATATCCACAAAAAACGCGTACATTTTCGACCCCTTCTTCACTGATTCTCTACATACCACGTGCTGTAAAACGTAAATATTGTCGATAGTGCTCCTGCCCTCCCGAAAGCCCGCCTGCGTCTCCGGCAATATTTCTTACCCCGCGACATCCTTCAGGAGCCAATCCGCAAACACCATCGCATATACTTTGTACGCCGTATTCATTAGCGTAATCCCTCCATCATTTTCCTGCCTATCCCTATCCCCTTTCTCATAGAGTGATACCATCAACCCCTCCCTCCACCGTCCATACTTTCTTTACTACCCCCTTCAGCCTGTCCCTAACCTCTGGTGTACTAACCAGCCACGCTTCGTTATCTACCCCGTCCAGACCTGCTCGAGTATCAATGTCTATACCTACAGTAAATATATGATGCCCCCATACAATAAATCCTAATATACCAAATGAAATTATTGCATATATTATTCCTAATGAAATAAAAGTATTTCTTTTTCCACATTCTATATAAATTATATGAGAAATTATCCCAAAAGTTGGTAAAATTGAAATATAAACTTCTGGATGTCCAAAAAATCAAAATAAATGTTGATATAAAATAGGATCCCCTCCACCCATTGAATCAAAAAATTAAGTATTTATATTACGATCACATAATAATATAGTAATAGCTCCAGCTAAAATTGAGGAAGATAATAATAATAAAATAATTGTTAAAAAACATATCATACAAATAAAGGAATTTTATCCATTTCTATGAAATTAGGGCGTATATTTGAAATTGTTGTAATAAAATTGATTGAACCTAAAATTGCAGAAATTCCAGTTAAATGTAAAGAATAAATTGTTAAATCAACAGAAATTCCTGGATGACCCATATTTGAAGATAAAGGGGGATACACAGTTCATCCTGTCCCAGCTCCTTGATCAACTATTATTCCTGCTAGCAATAAAAATAAAGAAGGGATTAAAAGTCAATATATTATATTATTTAATCGGGGGAAAGCCTTCTTAACTTTCTTACCTACATCTCTATCTCCTCTTAATTCTACTCCCCCCACCCCCACCCTAACTCCCTCGTTCTTTTACTCCCCTTGACAACCTTCCGTGAATCTGAGCCTTGAAACGATTCTTTAAAAAACTCCCTCCACTCCTCACTCCCTATCTTCTCGCTTATCTTCACGCTACGTTTCCCAAACCTATTCATTATCTTCCACACGTCCCCTTCTGTCCTAACACTTCTCAACTCCTCTTCTAGATCTTTCTCCTTCTCCTGCTCTTTCTTCTTACACATCAACCTAAACTCCTCCCTCATTTCTACGTACTCCTCCCTTTTCGCAGTTCCCTCTTTCCACTTCTTGTACTTTCTTTTCACCTTTCTTTTAATCTTTTTACATTCCCTATCCCAAAACGGCTTCCACCATTCCCGTCTTCTTCTTTATAAATACCTTCTTTTGCACACACCCTGTCACTTTCTCATTGAGATCATCCCATATCTCTTCCACCGACTCCCCTTCAAAGTTTACCTTTCCTAACTGCTCCTGATACTTCTCTGTCGCCTCCCTTGTCCAGGTCACCCTTTCCCCCATCGACACTTCTTCCCCACCTTGCCTTCCGCCACTCTCCCCTCGTATCCACAATCCTAATGGCTGATGGTCTGATTCTACCCTCCCTTCTACTGCGAATTTCTCCATCTGCTCCCTACCTTAAATATTCATGACCACAAAGTCTATCACCGATAACTCCACCTCACACATACGTGTATTCTACCTCTTCATCCCCTGTTACCATACTATTTGACACCGCCCAGCCTCTATCCTTCATCCAGCGCCTTAGAATCTCTCCCTCCTTATTTACTACCTTATGTTTCCAACTTCTTTCAAAACTCTCTCCTTCCCTGAACAGGCACCCTTCCCTCCCCATTCTCGCAAGAAAGTCCCCTCCCAGTACCACCGTACCGTCCTCTATTTCGCCTAGCAAGTCTTCCACCCTTTCCATAATCCTCTCCATCTCATCCCTATTGTATACTATCACAAACTTGCACGTCACCCCACCTATCTTCACCGGCCACATTTGCACCCCTCCTCCTCTCTCCCGTCATGAGATTCTTCCTCCAATTCATCTCTAACCCCTGTTATAATTCCCCCGCTGGCCCTGTCTTTATTCTTCACTCGGACATCCTCCCGAGGCCTCCATCTATACCCCCTGGCAGCCCTAGCTCTAGTCTCTCAAATTGCTTTCTCGCTGACCAAGTCTCAACCAGTCCCACAACATCAAATTTCTGGACATACATCCAGAAATTCTCATCTTTTTTTTCCTCCTGCTACGTTCCAATACAGCATCTTCACTACTCCTCCACCATGCTTTCTCCTCGCCCCACACTACCTTCGCCGTTCTCGTTTCACTCCTCTCCCTCCTAGACCTGTCGTTCAGCATTCTTTGTAGATCCCTTTCCTTCCGAGTCAAATCATGGTCTATGAAAGCCCCCTTATCCTTTATCCTATTTTTATTTCGCATTACCCCCAAGTTGACTTCCCAGCTCTCCAATTCCTCGACCGCCACTTCATTCCTCTTTATCCCCTCCAGCCTCTGTAAAAGCTCTTCCACCCCTTCATTTCTTTCCCGCTCCATAGCTTCAACCCTCTTATCACAATATTATTTCTCCTTGCTGCCTTTTATTTTCTCTCCATTCTCACCTCCATTGCCCTTATCCTTTCTCTAGCCGCCACCTCCTCCTTTTCGTTCCTAGGCTCTTCCACTTTCTCTTCTATCATGTTCTCTAGCCTACTACAGATCCCTTTCTACTCGTCCTTCGTCCTGCGAACCTACTTTCATGTCCGACCTGCCCTCCCCCTACTCTAGCCTTTTTTCCGTTCTTTCCTTCTCCTCCCTGATACCTTCCATCTGCTCTTTAGTTCCCCTTACGTCTTTTCTCAGTCCTCTAATATCGCCTATTAGCATCCCTAGTGCCTAATTTTCCGAATGCTCCTCCATTCTTAAGGGGGAGGGGGGTGACCTACGTGTCTCCTCTGTATCAAGAGATCCCCCCCCCACTTGTGCCAAACTCTCTATCTCTCACTTTCACGCTTTCCTCGTTCCCCCAGTGCAGCTTTTTCCCCTTCCTACTTACGCCGCTCGACCCCGGGCCACGCGCTGCTACCCGCAGTGACGTGTGGAAAGATCCCTCCCCGTCGAATTTACTACCAGCACTCTCGCTAATCCCCTCCAGCTCTCTCACGTCCTGCTCTTTCATCGGTAACGGAGACTTCTCCATAAGGCACCTACTGCAACCGACAGTTGTCTCTGAACTCTGTTTTCGCCTATCGCCCTATACACTAAACATTAATTTTTCTCTTCCCAACTCACCCCACACAGCCTTACTCACCTCCTGGGCCTCCACCCTCACATTCCACTCACACCTTCCACACGAATTCCGTAAAAAACTCTCGCTACCTGTCAGCGAACACGTTCTCATGACCGCCACAAAAATGCAAGCTTCATATATATTTTTCGAATTACTTAGGGATTAAAAATTACCAATTTTGAAATTCCAAGCCTTCTCAAAAAATTCCAGTTACATCCGTAATTCAAAAGTTTAGCTTTGGTACATTTTTTTAGTTATTCTCAGCTCAAAAATGAATTTAAAACTTTGAAAATTAGCTCCTACCCCTTTTTTCTCATCCTTTTTCATTCTTAGTCGTTTGTGATTCATAGCAAAACGCAATCCCCAGTTAATAGCTAAGCAACGTTCTTAAAAAATAGTGCCTGTTCACGCAGATTACTTTCAAAGTAAATTTGGCGATTTTGTTTACGATTCATCTTTGAACACTAACTTGATTCAACTGAATAAATTATCACCTTCATAGAAATAAACCATTCATAGGGCTTCATTTATCCAAAATATTCATTCTCATCAATTGCTGTTATCTCGATTACAATTTTTAATAAAACAGTCGATTTTAACCTTATATCATCAAAACTTCCGCCTGGAATCTCCGGAATCATGGGAAGGTCATTTGTGACACAACTAGATTAATCCATTCCCGAATTTCTTAAATAAATAAAATACCTTCCATATTAAGCAAATTCAGCCAAACCATGCCCGATCTAAACAGCTGCGGTTTTGCTGGTGATGTCCATTTTAAACTCAGTGATGCCACGATGACATCCATGGCAAAATGCTTCACAGTAAAGAGGGAGTTGCAAACATCCCAGCTTCTGATGCTAAAAACATGCGAGCTGAAGATATCTCAAAGCATCCATGGAAAAACTGTAACACTATTAATGATTTAATAAAACATTTAAACATAGTTTTGCCGCAAGTAGGACATATTCATGGCACTTGCATGAAATCTCAACTATTCAGATGAATCGGAAAGAAAATCTGTGATCGAGTAATTCTGCTAAAACCAGGAGCTTAAGCTACTGTTGAAGATCAATACGCAAACGTTGAGCAATTCTTATTCGAGATGACGGGATCATAGTCCTAGTCCTCATGCTCGATAAATAATAAATAATAATAAATAATAATAATCAATAATAATAATCAATAATAATAATCAAAAATAATAATAAAGAATCAGCCAGAAGTAGAGTTTCAGCCAGAAGTAGAGGTTCAACAACCAAGAAGGCGATTAAAATGGACATACCATATGAACAGAGATGTGATGTGCTTTTATTTTTTGGCAAAGAAAAGTGGGCAAAGTGTGAGGAGAGAACATCATCGACTCTTCTTAGTTAAGTACCCAGAACTAGCCACAAGAATAAATGAGCAGAATCTAGCAGATCAAAAACGCTCGATATATATAAACAGATTTCTTTCGGCTGTTGAAATAGCTGCCATCGAAATGGAAGTGGAACAGCAGCTTCCTATTGATGAACTTCCCTTGGAAGATGTGGACAACGAAGACTTGATTGAAAATAAAGGCATAGGTGCTAGGGATAATGAAGATCAAGCACCAGATCCATTACAACCACATCCGGATATAATAACGATGATCTGAACAGCGAAGTCCCAGAAAAACTGTACACCTTCATAGGAATTTTGGTCATGCTTCACTAGAGTTCAGACATGTAGAACCAACACAAAGGCATTCACTGCCCAAGATGAGGATCACAAATGATCTGCGTGCACTAACAGAACACCTGAACAGCAAGGTTTTACCTATGCATTTGAACGCAACACAAACTGCGTTAGAGGTGCAAACTCTTGTATAATGTGCAGCTATGGTAACCGTTAGAACGTTGGGCCGCAGAACTAAGCCTGCAAATGCAGTCTTTGCCCCAGGAAGGGAGCGAGATCCACCATCGAAGATCAGGTTGGATATGGATGTCAGCAAAGTCAGGTGCAAATTGGGTCGGCTGACTCAATATAAGAAAGGAAATCGAACCAGAAAGCTGATACACCATGTTGCTAAAATCATCCACCCTCGGTACATCGAGACATTGACACAAGCAATATTGGATGAGATTATAGAATCCCAACGACAGATACTTGATGTTCTTACTGCTCGACTGCGTCGGTACAAGAAAAGTAGTGCAAGAAGGCAACAAAATCGAACCTTTTAGGCAGATGAAAGAAGGTTCTATCGTGAACTGAGTGTAAAGCAAAATAAACAGCGAGACACCGAAGTCCCTCAATTGGAAGACATAACTAACTACTGGTCGGATGTTTGGAGAAAAACCAACAGAAGCAATTTGGACACTGCGTGGTTCCAAGTAGAGAAAGAAAGAGCAAGCAATAACTCTGAAATGGAGCTGACTAACATCACAGTTTTAGATGTTTCAGCGGTTTTGAAAAAAGCAAGCAACTGGAAATCTCCAGGCCCGGACATGGTGCACAATTTCTGGTACAAGTACCTGACTAGTGTGCATCCTGCGTTGGCAAGGTGTTTTCAGAAGATCATCGAACACCCAGATCAGATTCTAGGCTTTATGCTCCAGGGTGTTACGTATATGTTGCCTAAAAAACTAGACGCTCAAAATCAATCTGAATTTGGACCGATAGCCTGTCTTCCAACAATATATAAACGTCTTGCACCTATCATAGAAGATAAGGTATACTCTCACTGCGACGAGAATGACATCCTTACAGAAGAACAAAAAGGATGTTGTAAAAACTCGCGAGAAAGTAAAGGTCTAGTTACCATAGACGCTGTTGCCATGACGCAAGCTCGTAAACATCAAAGAAACCTGCACATGGCATACATTGACTGCACGCGTGCATTAGCATTGCATTATGGTTATTTTTAGCGTTGAACCCACTGAGCAAAACACTAAATAGCATATCTCATGGGTTTCGAGTACATGATAACGAGGATGGTCATCAAGTGACCCATCTTCTATACATGGATGACATGAAGCTATACGCTAGTTCGGGCAAGAAACTGCAGCAAGTGATCGATGTCACAAAGCTGTTTTCCAATGATATCCACATGGAGTTTGGACTAGATAAATGCAGAACTGTGCATTTAACCAGAGGAAAATTGGAGACCGCAGAACTAGAGAACGATTTCGAGAATGACATCGCGGCAATGGCTGAAGGCGAGTCATACAAATACCTGGGTATTCTCGAATCCAAGGGTATTCAGCATACGATAGTTAAGAAAAGCCTAACGACTGCCTTTACTACAAGACTCAGATTGGTTCTGAAGAGTTCTCTTAACTCGGCAAAGAAGATTAGGGCAATCAACACCTATGACATCCCTGTCCTCACGTACTCCTTTGGGCTCATCAAATGGTCGAACATCGACCTCGAACGATTAAACAGAATAATCCGCGTAGAAATGACGAAACACCGAATGCACCACAGTAATTCGGCGATTGAAAGGGCAGTTCTACCACGACATAGAGGGGGTTGGGGCATTGTAGATGTCAGGAATATGTGTGAGTCACAAGTTATACAGTTGCGAGACTATTTTAACAGAAAGCGAGATGTTACGCTTTATAACACGATCTGTAAAGTGGATCTTGACTACACGCCTTTGAATTTGTCCTCAGAGAAGGCCTTGACTATCAGGGCAGAAACCATAGAGGAATTAGAAATGCAATGGAGACAGAAAGCCATCCACGGCGAACACCCCAAAACGTTAGATCAATATGAAGTGGGTAGTGAGGCATCCAATATTTGGCTGAGAAAGGGCGTCCTGTATCCAGAAACGGAAGGATTCGTCATTGCGATTCAGGACCGGGTTGTCAGCACCAGAAATTATCGTAAACACGTGTTACATCAAGACGTGGTTGACCGGTGCCGATTATGTGGAGATACCAACGAATCCATCGAGCACATTATTGATAGTTGTCGCGTAATGGCTCGAAGAGAATATACGCACAGACATAATGATGTGGCGGGCATTATACACCAACAACTTGCCCTAAAACTAGGACTCTTAACAGAATGGATGCCTTTCTATAGATACATTCCAATGCCCAGTTTAGAAAACGAAGATTACATCTTATATTGGGATGTTACTATCCAGACGGATCATTATATCCGGGCCAATCGACCCGACAACGTGATGCGAGAAAAAAAGGTACAAGAGTCTACATCATCGACATTGCTTGTCCACTTAACCTTGCAGGCAACCTATACAACCAAGATCCATAAGTATAGCGAGCTAAGGTATGAAGTAAAGACAATATGGAGGAATGCGAAACATGCATCTGTTCATCCTATTGTGATTTCAGTTACAGGCAATGTGCACGCAAGGTGCACTGAACATCTTGAACATTTAGGAGTCAGTAGGGTACTGGCAGCAGCTCAGAAGGCTGTTTTATTGAACACCTGTCGCATTGTGAGAAATTTTCTACACCATCAGGAAGCAAGTGCCTAAAAACCTGTGGAGTGGCAGATCGTAGCTCTAAGAAAGCAGCGGTGGAATACGAACTCCAAACTACACCATGTTGCTAATTTTGTACATACAACATCATCGCAGAAGATTTCAGACATCGTATTATATTAACTTATAACATACTCATCTGATCAGTCACTTGACTTAGTCCGTGGCTATGATGAAAGACCGGGTTCACCCGAGAAGATTAAAAAAAAATACTAATAAATAATAATAAACTATCCTTATTTTCCTGGAGCCTCTTGTGGAGGAGATAATACTCCACCACGTTCTCAATCACCTGTCCCGGCAAATAAGGACACTCTAAACTACAATTCCGCTCACTGTTCGGACGCAGTGACGAGCACGGAGCAATCGAAGCGTCAAACGAACGTACAGGAGCCGATATATTATGATAAAATTAAACTTCTTAAAGGAAGAGCTATGAGTAACAGATGATGAATCCATTGAAATCACGGGAATAAGGCCAATTAGTATTTCTACAATAGGCACAGTAAAACTTTCCTTAGAAAACTCTAAAGTAGTTTTTCATGTAGTGTCTTAAAACTCACAAGCCCTATCCTTTTTATCGATAGAAGATAAGAAATCACTTGAGAATAAATACATGATAATCGAGTAACATGACTAGGGAAAATGCATATAAAAGCAAAAACTCGGCAGGTAGTTCCATGAGGGGTTCTGAATAATCAAATAAAGGAAGAATATTTTCCTTTAATAAAAACTGAGAACATGTTACTGATTAGAGAAGCTGTGGTATTGAATTAAAATGTAACTGTAATGTAAAAAAATTAAAATTTAATGTTCCTCAAACGATGTGACATACACACCTCCAGAAAATACTGCAGAGCCAATCCTTAACATTTTGGAATTGAATCACCTAAACAAAGAAGAAAAAGATCATGAGAGAGTCGTTGATTACCAAAAATACAGTTCATTATAAAATACACACTTCTGACGATTAAGGTCTTTCAGTGCGACACCACGTGCACTCTCCTCTTTTGCCACATACAAGTGCCACTATCTATCGCACATTGCCATTCCCAAAGGTACTACTGCGGCAAACCCGGATATCGAAAGTATAAGGTCACTCATGTATTTTACATGGATGATCTCAAGACCTACACTAGAAATTCAGAGCAAATAAATCTAGCTCTAAGAATTGCCGAGAAGTAGACTCGAGACATTGGACTGGAGTTTGGACTGAAAAAATGCGTCAAGGTTCTTTGGAAGCAATGACACCTTACTAGCATCTCCGAGGATACTGAGCTTGTCGACAGCAGCGATAAACAACACCTTGGCGCTGGAGAGATATACACATACCTGGGCGTGCCAGGAGTCGCCTTCAAGATGTAACATCTATAATAGATGCTCTCTGATGCAGATACAAACGTCTCATCAGACAGATTTGTTCCTCCGAACTATCGGCGAGTAACAACGTATCTACAACGAACATGGTTGCCGTCCCGCTGGTGCGCTATTCATTTCGAGTTGTTCTATGGACGAAGAACGAGCTCGGATCCCTCGATATCGGGTCAAGAAATGTAATACACATGAAAAAAAGCTTGTACCTTAAGTCGTCTGTTCCGCGAATTTACATCTCAAGCCGTCAAAGTGGTTGCGGAATACTGAATTTCAAATTTCTTCACAACAGAATTATTCTGTGTACAGCACATGTAGTTGCGAATGGACGAGACCGTCTTCTTAAAGTGGTCAGAAAACACGAAGAAGTGAGTAAAGGAGCATTTCTGTACAAAACAGCGGAGGTGGCTGCTGAAACACTTGGCCTTGACTTCAATATCAGGAGTGAGCAAAATACATCAAATCTTATTCATCTCGATTACTCACTCCTGAAGGACCGGATTAAGGAAGCGCAGGAGGAAAACTTCCGTGAACAGCTCCTCGGCAAGAGGATGCACGGCATCTTCCACACAAATGTGGAGGGTCAGTCGATGACGTATGAGCTAACATTTGCTTTCCTTAAATCACCTGGATTGAAGTCGGACACGGAGGGTTTCATTTTGGCATGTGGAGACGGTATCATTTCCACTCTAACACACCGTCGCAAGACATTCCCGGTGATAGCTGCAGAGTGAGTTACGCACATCCCGAACATCTAGGACACATAATATTTAGTTGTCCAGCTGATGCGGGAACGACTTACATCCAAAAGCACAATGTGGCACGAAAAGTGCTTTATTACCATCTCTATTACTCTTACGGCATTAGCCATAATACCGCTCCGCTGAACGCTCCTAGGGAAATAAAGTCAATTGTCGAAAGTAAGAAGTGCCATATAGAATGGAACTTCGAATTCTCGACAATTGTTTCCGTTGCGCACTCAACGCCTGAAATAGTTCTCCTTGAGTTTGAGAAGCGAACCATGATCGTTATCGAATTTTCGGCACCAGCTGACAAAAACATCATAGCTAAGGAGAATCAAACGAAAGAGAGGTATCTTTATACCTCTCTTTCTTGTAAGGGAGTTGCGAAGGTTATACCCGGAATATTCTGTTAAGATAATCGCCCTGATCATCGGCGCTTTTGGAGGTGCCAAGCTTTCACTGGTTAATAGCCAGAAAAACATCCCTGCGTATCAACAAAATGCTAAGACGCTTGCGGGGGAAATGAAACCGTTCGTCCTATGGTTGCTCCGTGTCCTCAGGGTGCACGATACTATTGCCGGATCATCGTATTGAATCCGTCGCAGACTGTCACCACCTATCTAACGGTCGTGAGACGTGGTTGCGGCTGGACTTTTACCGCGATATCGCTGGGAGCGGGTGCAGTTTTTCAGATTAGCACATCTTTTATTGGACATCTTGACACTGGAGAGACCTATACATACCTAGGTGTCTCTCAGAGCCGCCTTCAGGATATTACATCAATGATGAAGTTTCACCGAAGCAGATACAGGCGTCTTCTTCGACGGATTTGTTTTTCCAAACTGTCAGCGTTAAACAAGGAATCTGCAACTAACATGCCTGCCGTCACGGTTCTACTCTACTCGTTTGGGGTAGTTCCACGAGCAAAGAACGTGATTATGGCCCTCGCTATCGATGCAGCTTACATCGTTGCAAATGGAAGAGATCCTCTCCGAATAATGGCCAGGAGACACGAGATAATTGACAAAGGAGCAGAGGTGGAAAAATTCCCCTAACAGCTCCTCGACAAAAAAATGCACAAGAACTTTCACAGAAATGTTGAAAATCAGCTTTTCTCGAAAGGAGCAAACATTTGCTTTCCTCAGATAATCAGGACTTAATTCCGGTGCAGAGAGTTTCATTCCGCGTGCCAGGACGCTTTTATCTGATGTTAAAATTCAGACCAAGAGTCTCGGCCGCTTGCTCCGCGGCTTTGTAAAGCAACGCTCCTTCGCCAATCACCTCGTGGTTCCTGACCATTTTTAGGAGAGGATCTCTGCCATTCGCAAAGATGTGAGCTGTACTTAGAACAATTCGGTTATGAAGACACTGGAGATTCAGAAGTCAGCGTCCGCCTTGACGGCGTTAAATGTATAATCGCGGAACTGACGAATTGATATGCACGCTTTTATGCATATGCATGATCTTACGTGTGGTGATATCAAGGGCCTTAAGCTCGTTCTTCGCCCATTGAATCACCCCAAACGAGTAGAGTAGAACCAGGACGGCGAGCATTTCAATCGCAGATACCTTGTTCAACGCCGACAGATTGGAAGACCAAATATGTCGAAGAAGATGCTTGTACCTGCTTCGGAGAGACTCCTTCACTGATGTTACGTCCTGAATGCGGCTTCCAGGCACGCCTAGGTATGTATAGGTCTCTCCAGTATATCTCCTTATGCTCGCGCTGATTAGTGTCACACGATAATTTCTAGATGAGATTGTAAATCTAGTTTTCCAAAGAAGCATCAATCTTTCTATGCATCTCACTATGTGTGGATGTACCTTCAGACTTTCCAACAGACAGATTATAAATCTATAAGAGGTTGAATCGAATGCTTTCCGGTAGTCAATCCAGGCCATTGACAGGACGCGCTGATGGGCTGCAGCGTAATTACAGACACACCTGCCAATTATCAGGTTCTCTCGACAGCCCTCTACACCTTTTTTCGAGCCACGTTGTTCGTACATCTCTCGCCACACAGGCTCAATTCGTCCAAAAACCCTGTAGCTTAGGACAGCTGTAAAGATCTTATACAGTGTGTTCAAAGAAGCTATTTGCCTGTAATTCTCTAGGTTGGGCAAGTCAACTTTTTTCGGCAGGAGTATAGTGCGTGCTAACACCAGCCACTGCGGAATGGGCGTCTCCGACTTTTTTTTTTATATATATATATATATATATATATATATATATATTATATATATACATATAATTGAAAAAAAGTAAAACAACCACCGCAAAATCCCACTAAGAGCAAATGCCATCCAAAAAATGTCAATAGCCCCCAGTAGCACCGCGATAAATCACACCCACGGCCACGTCTCACAACCGTGAGATGGGTGGTCATATATATATATTCGGTATTCGGTTATGATTCCTTGGGAATCGAACCGAAGGGCCTATGACAAAGCCACCGAACGCGTCCTCGGGTTGCGGATAGAGGGTCCCTGTACCAAGGGTTTCTGCTGATATGGTTACAATAATTAATAAGCAGTCGCGGACAATTGTCCAGGGATGGTCCCGAAGGAAAAACTCCGTGCCGAAAGCTGAATGGCATCTAGGTGAGGTGTCTCAAACGGTGATCCTGGGATACCGGGCGACCTCTCAGAGTATCAGCCTTATCCTTGCACACGGGGCTCTACAAGGATGGACTAACCCTTTTCCCTAGCTGCTCGTGGGAACAACAATGACAACAGCAAACATAGTTGTAGGAAGTGCGGTTCTAAACAATCGAACGCGCAGGGCTCCCGACAATGGGTCGGACAACAATGCCGACTACCCTAGAGTTGGGGGAGCCAATCAAGACGGAGTCAATGTGATTGACCGGCAGAATCTGATTGCTTTTAGGTGGACGGATCGACTCAGGGACGACCTGCTGGAGTGCTGTGATACCAGTATGGCCCCTGAACGGAAAGGTTACATGGGGCGACTGCATGCTCTGTGGTGCGAGAAACACCCAGAGTTCTCGGATTTTTCGCAAAAACGTCTGCGAAACCGTGCCGAGGACCTCCGGAAAAGGGGTTATATAAGCGGAGCACCTACACAACCGCAGCCAGAACAAGCCGGCAACAGAGAAAGAGAGGCGAAACTGAGACCAACCTCGAACAGGCATCCAACAGAGGAAGAACGATGCTTCGAGACCCGGAAAAACATCAACATTCAGGTTTCTCCCAAGCCCAAAGATCTGACTGAACTGGATGATGAGCTTCGTGGAGATTTTTCCGAAGAATCCGACCTCTGGCCTAGCAATTGTAGTGTGTACATTGCAGCGAGAACTTTGGCAGATGCAAACCAAAAAACAAAACTAACGGTTGATCATAAGACCAAAAGACGAATGCATCAACTTAGCACAAAGATAGGCTGGGCAAGACAGTACGCGTCCCGCATTCAGTGTGTGATTGACTACGTAACATCTGGCAGGACTTTCACTGCCAAGGTTCGACAGTTCGCGCGCGAACTGCGGATACGTTATCACACAATCAACAAGTCAAAGCTACTGACCATCAGGCAGCATATTGTTGACAGAATACGAGTACTATCTAACGCTAGGAGAAGTCTAGAGCGGAGAGAGAGGTGGGTCAGAGAAAATCAATAGTTTTTGTCTGACCCATCTCGACTCTTCCAAGACCCTCCAGTTACTGTCGACCATCCGCCCAAACCAGAGGAGATCGAAGAATTTTGGAGAGAAGTCTACGAGGTCCAACATCCACTTGAAGAAGGCTCAAAGCACATAAATAGCTTCAAGGAGCTGTGCAATGCCCTCATAACAGCTGAGGAGGCATGCCCAGCTATCACTACCGAGAAGGTGAAAAACGTATTAAGAGGCATGAAGAACTATTCCGCTCCGGGACCAGATGGTATCAAGACCTTCTGGTGGAAGAAGTTTCCTTCAACCCATCAGCATCTGGCCCGAATTTTCACCTATCTAAAATCGAAAGAGCCTATTCAGGGGTGGTTGGTGAAAGGGCACAAAGTGCTCCTGCTGAAGACGGGCAACTTAGCTGACCCTAAGAATTACAGGCCAATAACTTGTCTGAACACGCTGTATAAGATCTTCACAGCTATCCTAAATGACAGGATTCTTCGGACAATTGGACCTGTGTGGCGAGAGATGTATGAACAACCAGATTTACTATCTCATCTGGAAAACATCGTGTGATCACTAACAGTATCACCTTTCAAAGAGGTGTGTTTCAGGGCGACCCCATGAGCCGTCTCCTCTTTTGCCTCACATTGTTGCCACTATCTCTCGCACTTCGCCATTCCGAAGGGTATCTCTGCGGCAAACCTGGAAACCGAAAGCATAAGGTCACTCATGTATTTTACATGGATGATCTTAAGACCTATGCTAGGAATCAAGAGAAACTACATCTAGCTCTGAAAATTGTCAAAGAGTACACTCAAGAGATTGGAATGGAATTCGGGTTAGAGAAATGCGCCAAGGTTAATTTGAAGAAAGGAAAACTTAATGGCATCCCCGAAGATCCAGAGCTTGTTGACAGAAGCGCTATACGACACCTTTGCGCTGGAGAGACCTATACATACCTGGGCGTGCCACAGAGCCGCATTCAGGACGCGACATCTATAAAGGATACTCTCCGATGCAGATACAAACGTCTCATCCGGCAGATTTGGTCTTCCGAACTGTCGGCGAGAAACAAAGTATCTGCAACGAACATGCTTGCCGTCCCGGTAGTACTCTCTTCATTTGGAGTGGTTCCATGGACGAAGGACGAGCTCAGATCGCTTGATATCGGGACGCGAAAGGTTTTGCACATGAACAAGAGCATGCACCTTAAGTCTTCTGTTCCGCGCCTTTACATCTCACGCCGCCTAGGTGGTCGCGGAATACTGAATCTTGAATGTCTTCACAATAGGCCCGGATTAAGAAAGCACAGGAGAAAAACTTCCGCGAACAGCTCCTCGACAAGAGAATGCACGGCATCTTCCACAGAAATGTGGAAGATCAGTAGATGTCGTATGAGCTAACGTTTGCTTTCCTTAGATCACCCGGATTGAAGTCGGGCATGGAGGGCTTCTTTTGGCATGTCAAGACGGTGTCATTTCCACTCTAGCATACCGTCGTCACATTTTGAGCCAAGACATTCCCGATGATAGCTGCACAGCGTGTCATGCACACACCGAGCATCTAGGACACATACTATCTAGTTGTCCAACTCATGTGGGAACGACCTACATCCAAAGGCATAATGCGGCACTAAGAGTGCTTTATTACCATCTATGTCATTCTTAAGGTATTAGCCCAAATACCGCTCCACTAAACGCTCCTAGGGAAATAGAGTCAATTGTCGAAAATGAGAAGTGTCGCATATACTGGCACTTCATATTCTCGACAATTGATTCTGTTGTGCACTCCAGGCCTGACATAGTTCTCCTTGACTTGGAGAAACGAATCATGTTCGTTATCGAATTTTCGGCACCAGCTGACAAAAACGTCACGGCCAAGGAGATAGAAAAGAAAGAGAGGTGTAGAGACCTTATAAGAGAGTTGCGACGGTTATACCTGGAATATTCTGTTAAGCTAATCGTCTTGATCATCGGCGCTCTTGGAGGTACCAAGGTTTCACTGGTTTTTTTTTTTTTCGTTCAAGGAATACTTTGAAGAGGGTTCCCATTTAACAAAAAACCTTTCTCTATTTTGAAAAAATGGCTAAATATCACAAAATTGACTGAGGCTTTCAAACGTCCCTAGATTTTCAGGAAATAATGCACTAATTCCGCTTGCATGATTAAGTCTTCTGTTTCCAAAGCTTTTCGGTAGCTTTTGACCAGAAGGCGTTAAGATGTTAGGTTTGTTTTCTTTTCGATAATTCTACAAAAGATTTTATTATTTCTGGTGAAGTGTATACAAATGGGTCCTAAGTGAAAATTTAACTTATTTTTAGAAAGATACCACTGATGGGCAAAGGAATTTTCAAGAAGAAAGTTTGGTAGGTTTCGCTAATATTGAGATTTTTTGTTACTTTTGTTACACATTACGTAACAGAAACTCTACGAGAAATCGAAAAGAATAACTTTTGTTTTGAGAAAAGTTCCTGTGTTATTTTAACCTTCATAACAAATTTTCAAGAAAGCAGTTTTGCTGGGTTTCGCGAGCGTTCAGATTCTATGTAAGTTTTGTTACAAGTTATTTGACAGAAAATCCGAGAGGAATGAACAATGTTGGCTTTTGTTGTTACAAAAATTATTGTGCTATTGCAATGTTACGAACCAAATTTTAAGAATGAAATTTGGTGGTTTTCTCGAGTTTACAGTTTTTTACATTTGTTACAGCTTATGTA
Source organism: Andricus curvator (assembly GCA_932195095.1). NCBI lineage: Eukaryota > Metazoa > Arthropoda > Insecta > Hymenoptera > Cynipidae > Andricus > Andricus curvator. Next base: position 7,499 of record CAKNYM010015628.1, on the reverse strand, counting down.
ACAGAAATTCTGAAAGGAACCGAACAAAATATCTATTTTGTTGGTTAAGGTGTTATATAATGTTAGGCTTGCTTACAAATTTTCAGGAAAGCAAGTTTGCTGGTTTTCGCAAATGTTCAGACTGCTGTTAGTTTTGTTACAAGTTACATAACAGAATGTCTATGAGGAAACGAGAAGAATTACTTTTGTTGTTAGAAAAGGTGTTGTGTTATTTTAATCTTACCAGCAAATTTTCAAGAACCAAATTTTGTTGGGTTTCTGAAAGGAATCGAAAAGAGGAACTTCTTTTGTCGGTAAATGTGTTATCTTATGTTAAGCTCGCTTATACATTTTTAAGAAAGTAAGTTTGCTGGGTTTCGCGAATGTTCAGGTTTTTGTTACTTTTGTTACAAGTTATGTAACAGATATTCTTAGTGGAATCGAAAAGCTTAACTTTAGTTGGTAGAAACCGTGTAGTGTTATTTTAATCTTGCCAACAAATTTGCAACAAAGCAATTTTTGTGGGAGTTGCTAATGTTCAGGTTTTTGTTACTTTTGTTTCAAGTTGTGTAATAGAAATTCTAAGAGGAATCGAGAATAGTGACTTTTTTTGTTAGAAAATGTGTTTTGTTACTGAAATCTTGGGAATGAATTTTACAGAAATTAAGTTTGCTGGCTTTCGCGAATGCTCAGGTTTTTGTTACTTTTGTTACAAGCTCTGTAACAGAAATTCTGAGAGGAATCTAAAAGGGTGACTTCCGTTGGTTTAAAATGAGTTTTGTTAATAAAATTTTAGTAACAAATTTCTGAGGGGAATCTGAGGGGAACCTGAGGGGAATCGAAAAAAGTAACTGTTTTGTTGCAAAAGGTGTTATCTTATGTTAGGCTTGCTTACAAATTTTCAAAAATTAGGTTTGCTGGCTTTGGCGAATGTTCAGGTTTTTGTTACTTTTGTTACAAATTATGTAACAGAAATTCTGAGAGAAAGGTTGTTTTGTTAGTTTGATCTTGTTAATATCATAGCACGCTATGATAAATAATCTTATGATTCCCACTTTCAATCTAACCCACAAAAATATGGGAAATACCCATCCATGCTTCTTGACATGCTGCCTTGCTCTCTCATTCATAATCTGACCGACCCCGTGACGACCATGTAATTCACTATCCACTCCTGACCACAATTCAAGTCCGCCTTCTAACACCCCATTTTCTATGTTGATAACGTCGCATCCCTTTTTCTTTGTTCCAGGTACACATAAAATATCTAGTTACCTTACGTGCATGGTTTCCTATAATTCTCTTACCTGAGGATCATTCACTCCTCTAGCATTCCAAACTCCCAGTTTCCATTAATCGCCTGAAACTTGACCTTTACATTTAGCGGGTGCATGCCTTTCGTCAATCAAGGTTTCAGTCCATTTTGAGGCCATTTTATTGCTTGTATTATTCTGTATTATTATTCAGCTGACAAAAACGTCACAGCCAAGGAGAAAGAAAAGAAAGAGAGGTGTAAACACCTTATAAGAGAGTTGCGACGGTTATACCCGGAATATTCTGTTAAGCTAATCGTCTTGATCATCGGCGCTCTTGGAGGTACCAAGGTTTCACTGGTTATTAGCCTGAAAAGCATCCCTGCGTGTCAAAAAAATGCTGAGACACTTGCGGTGAAAATGCAGAAGGCGGTCGTCCTTGGGTCGCTCTGTGTCCTGAGGGTGCACGAGACCTTTGCCGGATCATTGTATTGATTTCGTCGCAGACTGTAAGCACCTATCTCACGGTCGTGAGACGTGGTTACAGCTGAAATTTTACCGCGATTTCGCTGGGAGCGGGTGCAATTTTTCAGATTAGCACCGGCTCTCTGCGAAATCCTGCGGTTGTCCTTATACCAAACTTTTAACTATATACTATATACTATATATGTATATATGCATATATAAGTTTATGGTTTTGTACCTAGAAGAGGGCTCAGTATAAAACATCAACCAAGTATTACTCTCTCAGTTCCAGTTCTGTCCTCTCACTCCCCCTCCATTAACCGAAGTTTGGTGGGACTGACAATATAACTAGACTCTCCGCCCTACGACGACTAACTACTTAATTTGGACATGATTTCGTCTCAAAAACTAAATTTCGCACATAAAGGTCATAGTTCGGCGTACACTTTAAACAATGAATAATACAAGCAATAAAATGGCCTCAAAATGGACTGAAACCTTGATTGAGGAAAGGCATGCACCCGCTAATGGTAAAGGTCAAGTTTCCGGCGATGAATGGAAACTGTGAGCTTGGAATGCTAGAGGAGTGAATGATCCTCAGGTAAGAGAATTATAGGAACCATGCACGTAAGGTAACTAGATATTTTATGTGTACCTGGAACAAAGAAAAAGGGATGCGACGTTATTAACATAGAAAATGGGGTGTTAGAAGGCGGACTTGAATTGTGGTCAGGAGTGGATAGTGAATTACATGGTCGTCACGGGGTCGGTCAGATTATGAATGAGAGAGCAAGGCAGCATGTCAAAAAGCATGGATGGGTATTTCCCATATTTTTGTGGGTTAGATTGAAAGTGGGAATCATAAGATTATTTATCATAGCGTGCTATGATATTAACAAGATCAAACTAACAAAACAACCTTTCTCTCAGAATTTCTGTTACATAATTTGTAACAAAAGTAACAAAAACCTGAACATTCGCCAAAACCAGCAAACCTAATTTTTGAAAATTTGCAAGCAAGCCTAACATAAGATAACACCTTTTGCAACAAAACAGTTACTTTTTTCGATTCCCCTCAGGTTCCCCTCAGATTCTCCTCAGAAATTTGTTACTAAAATTTTAATAACAAAACTAATTTTATACCAACGGAAGTCACCCTTTTAGATTCCTCTCAGAATTTCTGTTACAGAGCTTGTAACAAAAGTAACAAAAACCTAAACATTCGCGAAAGCCAGCAAACTTAATTTCTGTAAAATTCATTCCCAAGATTTCAGTAACAAAACACATTTTTTAACAAAAAAAGTCACTATTCTCGATTCCTCTTAGAATTTCTATTACACAACTTGAAACAAAAGTAACAAAAACCTGAAAATTAGCAACTCCCACAAAAATTGCTTTGTTGCAAATTTGTTGGCAATATTAAAATAACACTACACGGTTTCTAACAACTAAAGTAAAGCTTTTCGATTCCACTAAGAATATCTGTTACATAACTTGTAACAAAAGTAACAAAAACCTGAACATTCGCGAAACCCAGCAAACTTACTTTCTTAAAAATTTATAAGCGAGCTTAACATAAGATAACACATTTACCGACAAAAGAAGTTCCTCTTTTCGATTCCTTTCAGAAACCCAACAAAATTTGGTTCTTGAAAATTTGCTGGTAAGATTAAAATAACACAACACCTTTTCTAACAACAAAAGTAATTCTTCTCGTTTCCTCATAGACATTCTGTTACGTAACTTGTAACAAAACTAACAGCAGTCTGAACATTTGCGAAAACCAGCAAACTTGCTTTCCTGAAAATTTGTAAGCAAGCCTAACATCATATAACACCTTTAACAACAAAATAGATATTTTGTTCGGTTCCTTTCAGAATTTCTGTTGCATAAGCTGTAACAAATGTAAAAAACTGTAAATTCGAGAAAACCACCAAATTTCATTCTTAAAATTTGGTTCGTAACATTGCAATAGCACAATAATTTTTGTAACAACAAAAGCCAACATTGTTCATTCCTCTCGGATTTTCTGTCAAATAACTTGTAACAAAACTTACATAGAATCTGAACGCTCGCGAAACCCAGGAAAACTGCTTTCTTGAAAATTTGTTATGAAGGTTAAAATAATACAGGAACTTTTCTAAAAACAAAAGTTATTCTTTTCGATTTCTCGTAGAGTTTCTGTTACGTAATGTGTAACAAAAGTAACAAAAAATCTCAATATTAGCGAAACCTAACAAACTTTCTTCTTAAAAATTCCTTTGCCCATCAGTGGTATCTTTCTAAAAATAAGTTAAATTTTCACTTAGGACCCATTTGTATACACTTCACCAGAAATAATAAAACCTTTTGTAGAATTATCGAAAAGAAAACAAACTTAACATCTTAACGCCTTCTGGTCAAAAGCTACCGAAAAGCTTTGGAAACAGAAGACTTAATCATGCAAGCGGAATTAGTGCATTATTTCCTGAAAATCTAGGGACGTTTGAAAGCCTCAGTCAATTTTGTGATATTTAACCATTTTTTCAAAATAGAGCAAGGTTTTTTGTTAAATGGGAACCCTCTTCAAAGTATTCCTTGAACGAAAAAAAAAAACGGCATAAAACATAAATTTCAATTAAGCGACCTCAAGTAGTACATTATTTTTTGAAAGTCATGAAAACTGTAAATAATTTCTAACTTCAGTGACATTTATTGATCTTACAAAATAGATAAGAGGTTCTTGTTCAATTTAAACGTTGTCTGTTGCGTTTCTTGGTGGGAAAACTGCGGCAAAATTTTTGAAACACAAATTCTAATCCATGCTCGAATAGTTAGAACACGCCTAGTGACGTTGGCATATTATAAATTTATGTTTCAGACATTTTTTGGGAAGTTTTTCGTTTAAAGAACACTTTGTAGAGGTTCCTCATTTGAGGACAAACTTTTATCTATTTAAAAAAAATGGCAAAATGTCATAGAATTGAGAAAGCATTCAAACGTCCCTAGATTTTCAAGAAATAATGCACTAATTCCGTTTGCCTGCTTAAGTCTCCTGTGTCCAAAGCTTTTTGGTAGCTGTTGACTAAAATGTGTTAAGATGTTAACTTTGTTTTACTTTTCCTTAGTTCTACGAAAGGGATAAATTATTTTCGGTCAGATTACTAAAGAATAAGGTATTTTTTCCATGTTGGTTTGAAAAACTTTTCGCTAGCGACACAAATGGGTATTAAGTTTGATAGATTTCGCGAATGTTCATTTTTTTTTTAGTTTTGTTACAGGTTATGTAACAGAAATTCTGAGCGGAATCGAAAAAGGTGACTCTTGTAGACAACAGATTTTCAAGGAAATAATTTTGGAGGGTTTCTCGAATTCTTAGTTTTTGTTTGGTACTTCTGTTACAAGCTTGTAAGAGAAAATCTGAAAGGAATTAAGAAGAAAAACTTTTTTTGTTGATAAATATGTTATCTTATGTTAGGCGTGCTTACAAATGTTTGAGAAAGAAATTTCGCTGGGTTTAGCAAGTTTAATTTTTTTAAATTTTGTTACATGTTATCAACAGAAACTCTGCTAGGAATCAACAAGAGGAAATTTTTTGTTGGTAAAGATGTTATCTTATGTTAGTCTTACTTACAAATTTTCAACAAGCAAGTTAGCTTCGTTTCGTGAATGTTTAATTTTCTGTTAGTTTTGTTACAAGTTATGTAACATAAATTCAACGAGAAATCAAAAAGAATGACTTTTGTAGTCAAAAAAGATGTTGTGTTATTTTAATCTTGCTAACTTTTCAAGAAAGCAATTTTCCTGAGGTTCTCGAATTTTCAGTTTTTTGTTACTTTTGTTAAAATCCATGTAACGGAAATTCTGAGAGGAACCGAAAAGAGTGACTTTGTTTTTAGAAAATAGGTTTTGTTATTTAAATATTTCTGACGAATTTTCCATATATAAATGTTGGTAGGTTTCTTAAATGTTTAGTTATTTATTAGTTTTGTTGCAAGTTATAACGACTTTCCCAGTCTTATGGTACATAAAGCTAGGAGCATCTTTACAAAATGGCGGCGACAAAGTAGGAACAGAAACATAAATTTATGACATAATTACCTGTTAGGCGGCAGACGCCTTCTCGGCGCCACTCCAAAAAAAATGTTCAAAAAATCTTAATTTAAGGTTTCTCTTCTAAAAAAGTCCCTAGCTCAGGCTAGAGGGATTAGTGGGGCGCGAAACGTACTACGGATGCATGATTTAATAATAAAAGTTAATAAAATCCTATTTTATTTAAATTTAAGAAAAGAGTTGTTCATGTTACTAATTACAACGATTAGAGGATATAAATTGAAAGGGTTAAACCCAAACCATGATTTACTTTCCATGAACTCAAATTATGAGGAAAATGAGAATCTCTCAAGGCACACTAATTCATTGCTTATTACTAATCAAAATGACAACACACTAACGAATTGCTTAATCCAAAATCAAAAACTTATCAAAGAGGAACAGGTCCACTACATCAAACATGGTGTCTGCCTGAATGATAGATCAATTACGTTATTCTGAGCGCAACATTTTCTTTTTCACAACATTTTAGGTCTAAGCAACCTCAAAACATTGGAGAAATAAAGAACTCAAAAACTCACATAATCTCATGAACCCTAGAATGAAATGGAGAACGAAAGAGATGACGCCTACCTTAAACCTTGGAATCACAGAGTCAGTTTTACGACGCCAGTCCGGCAGAAAAATGGAATCGTCCAATTCACTAAGTGGCTATCAATCTCTTTCCTCTAGAACTCGTAAACTCGTCGATGGCCGACACGAAACTGATTTCTCCTGCGTCCTCTGCACTCCACAGTTTCTTCCCGCTCGCGCCACGATTCTCGGTCCAGTCGCTGCTGCCCTCCCAAGCCCGATTCCTGGGACTCAGGTAGATGGAATTCGAACCGTTCCGGTATGTGGAATGCCGGCCGGCACAAGATGGATGCTTTCCTGTGTTGTGACAGGTATCAGGTCTGGCATGGCCTGATATTTCACAAATAATCCTTCTAGTTTAGATTATTTTTGAAGCCTATAGATCAATATACGATTGGGCCCCATAATCGTCTGTATTGTAACATGTCAGCGGGTGAGTGTGATCAGCTTGGCCAAGTGAGGTGGTGCGGGCGGCGTAGTGCGTGGTGGCGATGTTTTCCTTATGGGGTTTCTTAAGTAAAGCTGACTCCGACATTCTTGGGTCAGTGTAGGACGTCAAGTCTTTCTTGCCTTATTACTCCAGGTAGCTAATCTAATCTAATTAGTAGTAACAGGTTACAAAAAATTAGTCTGAAAATTCTAACCTAAATACCTCGTTCTCTGTTTGTTTTCCTATAATAAAATAAGAAAATAAATTCGCTCTCATTCAACGCACCTTAGATTACAATAAAATCTTATCTAATCTCTAAATTATGTGCTATTTTGAGCTCGTGCCAGCCATGGGAATAATCGCGGTCTAGTGTTTAATTTTGTAATTCTTAAAAGCTGGGGAAGAATCCATAACGGGTGGCTAGCCACCACGTTACAAAGTTATGTAACAAAAATTCTTAGAGGAATCGAAAAGGGTGATTTTTATTGTTGGAAAGGTACTATGTTATTTTATTCTTGGTAACAAATTTTCAAGAAAGAAATTTTGGTGGGGTTCTCGAATTTTCAGTTTTTTATTGTTACTTGTTTTACACCCTCCCTAGGGATCGCGGGACGTTGTAGCTGGTGGGAGGGCTTACGGGTCTCATTGACCACAGATCCAAAATAGGTGAACCTGAGGGGCCGCATCGCGAGGTGTGGCTACTCTGG
>CAKNYM010015627.1:0-14188 GCA_932195095.1 Andricus curvator | reverse complement strand
TTGAAAATTCAACTGCTTGGTTGAAAGTTGTACTAATTTGTTAAAAACTAATTTTATTTGTTGGAGATTGAACTATTTTCTAAAAATTCATCTGGTTTGATTGAGGATTCAACTATTTTTTTGAAAATTTAACTCTTTGGTTGAAATTTTTTTTTCATTTTTCACTGAAAAATTTGCATTGGTTGAAAATTCGTCTTTTTGGTTTGAAAATTAGTTTCCGTTGGTTTAAATTTCATCTCTACGGATAGTAATGTAAGTATTTATTTGAATATTAATCTTTTCAGCTGTTTTCTTGAAAATTCGTCTATTTGTCTTGAAAATTCAATAATTTGGTTGAAATTTTTTATCTTTCCTGACTGAAAAATCTACTTTGTCGAAAATTCAATTATTTTGTTTAAAATTTCAATTGTCTTCGTTTAGAATTCATCTCATTTGGTTTAAAACTCAACTACTTGGCCCAAAGTTAAACTAATTTTTTGAAAATTTATTTTTTTGTCAAAGATTCATCATTTTAATTGAAAATTCACCTCTTTGGTTAAAAATGTAACTGTTTTGTTGGAAATTCTTTTTTTTTTGTAGAAAATTAATCTTCTTGGTTGAAAATTCAACCATTTTTTTTTAAATTTCTTTCTCGATTTAAAAATCTTCTTTGGTTGAAGATTCAATGATTTTAATCAAAATTCGTCTTTTTGAGTGAATTCAACTATTTTTGATTAGAAATAAAAATCGGCTAATAAATATTGAATATTTTTGGGCTATAACCTGGAATTGTCAGGAAAGTTTTTCGAGAACGTACTGAAATTTTTTTTTCTAATTTTAATATGATATTAAGTAACAATGTTCTTTGATTTGGAAAATTAGTTTTATATTACTGGATTTAACTATTTTCTTTCAAAATTTGTATGTATTTTAATGAAAATTCGTCCTTTTTGGTAGAAAATTAATATTTTTGGTTGAAAATTGATGTATTTTATTGAAAATTCGACACTTTAGGAGAAAATGTATCTTCTTTCTTGAAAATTCATCTTTTTGCTAGAAAATTATACAGTTTAGTTGACATTTTTTCTCTCTCGGTAATAAAAAATCTTTCTTAGTTCTTTTAATTCAAATCTTGCTGAATATTCGTCTTTTTCATTGAATTTACCTGTTTATTTAAAATTTTAAAATCTTTTTAAATTCAAATTTAAAATCTTTTTTGGTTGTAGATTTAGCATTTTAACTGGAAATTTATCTCTTCGTTTGAAAATGTAACTATTTTGTTGAAATTCGTTCTTGTTTGGTTAGAAATTAATTTTTTTAACTGAAAATTCGTTTCTTTTGTTTAAAATAATTTTTTAAATTCAAAATTTAACTAACCCAGTTATATATACCATGATTTTAATTGAAAATTCATATCTTTTGTTGACAATTAATGTTTTCCGCTGAAAATTTCAACTATTCAATTTTTGGTTGCAAATTTTTCTTTGTTAGTAACTTCAATAAAAATTTTGTTTTTAACCAAATAGTTAAATTTTCAACCAAAAAGGTTATATTGCTACCAAAAAAAGACAAAATTTCAACAAAAAATATGAATTTTCATCTAAAAAAGATAAATTTTCAATAAAAAATATAAAATAAATTTTCAACGAAGTATTTAAATTTTCAAACTTTCAACCTAATAGTTCAATTTTCAACCAAAAAGGTTATATTGCTACCGATAGAAAAAAAATTCAACAAAATAGATGAATTTTCATCTAAAAAAAAATAAATTTTTCGGGGAAGTAGTTAAATTTACAACCAAATGGATGAATTTTCAACCAAAAAGATTAATTTTCAATAAAAAAAAATAATTTTCTACCCAAAAAGAATAATTTTTCACAAAATACATGAATTTTCAACGAAATATTTTTATTTTTAATGGAATGTTTAACCTAATAGTTGAATTTTCAAACAAAAAGGTGAATGAGTCACCAAGAAGTTTCAGTTAAAACTTTAATTTTCAATTTAAAAAAAAAACTAATTTTGAACCGTCAATATTAATTTTCTACCAAAATAGATTGATTTTTAATAAAATACATAAATTTTCAACTCAAGACGATAAATGTGCAACCAAACATAGAATAGTTAAATTTTAAGTAAAAAAAATAATTAAAAAAAATGTTAACAATAGCGTTAAATTTTGAAAAAAAAGAAGATTTTTCAACTAAAATGATGAATCATCAAACAAAAAAATGTGTTTTTTTCTCATAAAGACGAATTTTTGAAAGAAAAGTTAAATTAACAACCCAAAAATATGCATTTTATACCAAAATGCAAATTTGAAATACCTACATTTTCAATAAAAAAATACATTTTCAACAACAACAAAAAAAAGAATTTTCAACTGAATTTGTTTAATTTTTAATCAAAGAAATGAACTTTTGACTAAAATTATGCAACTTCAATCAACAAAATTTTTTTTAACCAAATAGTTAAATTTTCAACCAAACAGGTTATATTGCTACAAAAAAAAGAGAAAATTTCAACAAAATATATGAATTTTCAACAAAAAATGTAAAATAAATTTTCAAACTTTCAACCTAATAGTTGAATTTTCAACCAAATAGGTTATATTGCTACCAATAAAAAAAAATTCAACAAAATAGATAAATTTTCAACTAAAAAAAAAATAAATTTTTCGGGGAAGTAGTTAAATTTACAACCAAATGGATCATTTTTCAACCAAAGAGATTAATTTTCAATAAACAAAATAATTTTCTACCGAAAAAGAATAATTTTTCACAAAATACATGAATTTTACACCAAATATTTTTATTTTTCATGGAATGTTTAACCTAATAGTTAAATTTTCAAAAAAAAAAAAGGTTAATGAGTCATCAAGAAGATTCAGTTAAAAATTTAATTTTCAATTAAAAAAAACTATTTTTGAACCGGTAAGATTAATTTTCTACCAAAAAAGATCGATTTTTAATAAAATACATAAATTTTCAACTGAAGAAGATAAATGTCCAACCAAACATAGATTAGTTAAATTTTAAATTAAAAAAATAATTAAAATTTTTTTTAACAATACAGTTCAATTTGGAACAACAAAAGAAAAAGATTTTTCAACTAAAATGATGAATCATGAAACAAAAAAAATTATCTTTTGACAAAGTAGTTCCACTTAGTAGATTTTTCTCCTACATCTTCCATTGACTGAAAAAGTAAATATTTTGAAAGTGATGTTTGAAACCAAACAATTTTTGATTAGGTAGAAGTTTTAAAAAATAACAATATTTCAAATGGAATGAAGAGGAATTGAGTTTGTATAATTTCTAAATAGAAGCGTTTCACATTGAATAATTTGAAATTGAAAAAAAATCTGTTTAAAATTCGTTTTGTTTTTGTTTGAAAATTAATTTTAAGATTAAAATTTAATTATTTCATTTTTGGTTGGAAACTTATCAGTTTTAGTAGAAAATTAATGTATTTTGTTAAAAATTCGTCTATATTAGTAGATAATTAATTCTTTTGGTTGAAAATTTCACTATCTTTTTGAAAATTTATGTATTTTGTTAAAAATTCGACTTTTTTGTTTCGTTATTGGTTAAGAATTGATTTTTTCAAATGAAAATTTAACTATTTCATTTTCGGTTGAAAATTTATAATTTTTAGTAGAGAATTTATGTATTTTGTTAAAAATTCGTCTATGTTGGTAGAAAATTAATTCTTTTGGTTGGAAATTTAACTATCTTGTTAACATTTATGTATTTTGTTGAAAATTCGCCTTTTTTGCTTCGTTTTTTATTGAAAAATAATTTTTTCAAATGAAAATTCAACTATTTCATTGAAAATTCAATTCATTAGTTGAAAGTTAAACTACGCTGTTAAAAATTCATTTTTCGTTTGTTTAATATTAAACTATTGGTTGAAAAGTCTTTTTTTTTTAGTTGAAAATTCGATTGTTTGGTTGAGAATTATTGGTTGAAAATTCATATTTGTAGGTTGAAAATTCAACTATTTGACTAAAAATTAATGTATTTTATTGAAAATTTGTCTTTTAGTAAAAAATTAATCTTCTTGGTTGAAAATTTAATTACTTAGTTGAAAGCGAAACTAATTTGTTAAAAATTTATTTTTTCTTGTTGAAGATTCAACCATTTTTCGAAAATTTGATTATTTTGTTGAAAATTCATCTTTCTGGGTGGAAAATGAATCTGTTTTGGTTGAGGATTCAACTATTTTATTGAAAATTCGTCGTTTTTGGTTAAATTCAACCGTTTTTTTTCTTTTTAAATATTTTTAATTGAAATATCAACTATTATATGTTTTGTTGAAAATTCATCTTTTTTGTTTGAAAATTCAACGAATTAGTTGAAATTTAAACTGCTTTGTCAAAAATTCATTTCTTGGGTTGAAGATTTAATTATTTTGTTGAAAATTGAATTGTTTGGTTCAAATTAACGGTTTTTTGTATGTAAAATTAAAATCTTTTTTGGTTGGAATATCAACTATTACATGTTTTGTTGAGAATTCATATTTTTTGTTAAAAAATGCAACTCATTAATTGATCATTCAATTAATTAATTGAAATTTAAATTACTTGTTCACAAATTCATTTTTATTTGAAGATTGAACTATTTTCTTGAAAATTTAATTACTTGGTTGAAAATTCGAATTTTTGGTGAAGAATGAATTTGTTTTGATTGAGGATTCAACTATTTGGTGGGAAATTCGTCTTTTTTGGTTAAATTTAACTGTTTGTCTTAACTATTAATTAAATTAATTATTTTACATATATTAGTATTTTTAATTAATGATTATCCACTGTAGGCAGGTTTCCCTACATCTTCCATTGACTGAAAAAGTAAATATTTTGAAAGTGAAGTTACTTTCACTCTGCATAGTAAAAGAGTGGGAAGTGCTTTTGGCGCTCGATTTTAAAAATAGAATATGATCGCAAGAAAGACAAAAGTCGACTTGGTAAACAGTGTAAAAATGTCTGGAATCGCTTGGTTGAAAATTCAGCTATTTAGTTAAAAATTGACGTATTTTGTTAAGAATTAATATTTTTGGTAGAAAATTAACCTTATGTGTTGAGAATTCATCTGTTTGGTTGAAAATTTAACTATTTTGTTGAAGATTCGTATTTTTGGTTTGAAAATTCTATTATTTGGTTGAAAATTAATCAGTTTTGGTTAAGGATTCAACTATTTTGTTGAAAACTCGTCTTTTTTGGTTGATCTCCACCGTTTTTTATTTAAATTGAAAATCTTTTTTAGTTGATATATCAACTATTACATGTTTCGTTGGGAATTCATTTTTTTTGTTCAAAACTACTTATGTTGTTGAAATTTCAATTAATGAGTTAAAAGTTAAACTACTTTTTAAAAATATTGTTTTTATTTGTTGAAAATTATTTTTTTCAATGAAAATTTAACTATTTAATCTTTGGTTGAAAATTCATAATTTTTAGTAGAAAATTCATGTATTTTGGTTGGAAATGTAACTGTCTTATTAATAATTTATGCATTTTGTTGAAAATTCGCCTTTTTTGTTTCGTTTTTGGTTGAAAATTAATTTTTTTAAATGAAAATTCAATTATTCCATTTTTGGTTGAAAATTTATCAGTTAGAGTAGAAAATTGATGTATTTTGTTAAAAATTCGTCTATATTGGTAGAAAATTAATCCTTTTGGTTAAAAATTTAACTATCTTGTTGAAAATCTATTTATTTTGTTAAAAATTCGCCTTTTTTGTTTCGTTTTTGGTTGAAAATTAATTTTTTTAAACGCAAATTTAACTATTTCACTTTTGGTTGAAAATTTAACTATCTTGTTGAAAATTCGCATTTTTTTGTTTCGTTTTTGGTTGAAAATTAATTTTTTTAAATGAAAATTCAATTATTTCATTTTTGGTTGAAAATTTATCAGTTATAGTAGAAAATTCATGTATTTTGTTAAAAATTCATCTATAATAGTAGAAAATTAATCCTTTTGGTTGAAAATGTAACTATCTTGTTGAAAGTTTATGTATTTTGTTAACAATTTGCCTTTTTTGTTTCGATTTTGCTTGAAAATTAATTTTTTTAAATTAAAATTTAATTATTTCATTTTTGGTTGAAAATTTATCATTTTTAGTAGAAAATGCATGTATTTTGTTTAAAATTTGCCGTTTTTGTATCACTTTTGGTTGAAAATTAATTTTTTTCAATTAAAATTTACTAATTTCATTTTTTGTTGAAAATTTATCATTTTTAGTAGAAAATTAATCCTTTTGGTTGAAAATGTACCTCATTTGAAAATGTATGTATTTTGTTGAAAATTTTGTCTTTTTTGAATAAATTCCACTGTTTTTCGTTTTAAATTAAAATCTTTTTCGGTTGAAATATTAACTGTTACTTTTTTTGTTAAAAATTCATCTTTTTGGGTTAAAAATAAATTTTTTTAACTACGAATTTTAATATTTGGTTGAGAATTTAACTTTTGGACTGAAAATTAACTTTTTTGTTGAAAACTCATATTTTCCATTTAAAAATTCAACTGTTTTGCAGAAAATTTGGTATTTTAATTGAAAATTATTTTTTTAATGAAAATTCAACTATTCCATTTTTGTTTAAATGATATTTATGATATTTATGACTGAAAATTTATCTATTCCATTTTTGGCTGAAAAATTGACAGTTTTTAGTTGAAAATTCAACTGTTACATTTTTTGTTGTGAATTGATCATTTTTTTTTTTTTTTTTTTTTTAAATTAATCAGTTTTGGTTAAGGATTCAACTACGTTGTTGAAAACTCGTCTTTTGTGGTTGATTTCCACCGTTTTTTATTTAAATTAAAAATCTTTTTTAGTTGAAATATCAACTATTACATGTTTCATTGGGAATTCGTTTTTTTTTGTTCAAAACTTGAACTACTTATGTAGTTGAAATTTCAATTAATGAGTTGAAAGTTAAACTACTTTTAAAAAAAAATTTTTTTATTTGTTGAAAATTATTTTTTTTTTTTAATGAAAATTTAACTATTTAATCTTTGGTTCAAAATTCATAATTTTTAGTAGAAAATTCATGTATTTTGGTTGAAAATGTAACTGTCTTATTAATAATTTATGTATTTTGTTGAAAATTCGCCTTTTTTTGTTTCGTTTTTGGTTGAAAATTAATTAATTTAAACGAAAATTTAACTATTTCACTTTTGGTTGAAAATTTAACTATCTTGTTGAAAATTCGTATTTTTTGTTTCGTTTTTGGTTGAAAATTAATTTTTTTAAATGAAAATTTAATTATTTCATTTTTGGTTGAAAATTTATCATTTTTAGTACAAAATTCATGTTTTTTGTTAAAAATTCGTCTTCTTTGGTAGAAAATTAATCCTTTTGGTTGAAGTAGCAAATCCATTTTTTGTTTAACAATGCAACTGTTTGGTTGAAAATTAATCTGTGTTAGTTAAGGATTCAAGTCGTTTGTTAAAAATTCGTCTTTATTGATTGAATTCTACTGTTTTTCGTTTTAAATTAAAATATTTTTCGGTTGAAATATTAAGTATTACATTTTTTGTTGAAAATTCATATTTTTCAGTTGAAAATTCATATTTTTCAGTTGAAAATTCAACAGGTTTGGAGAAAATTTGTTAATTCAATCGAAATTTTTTTTTTTAATGAAAATTTAACTATTCCATTTTTGGTTAAATGATGATATTTACAAGTGCAAAAATTCAACTACTTGTTTGAAAATGTATGTAATTTGTCGAAAATCTATCTTTTTCAGTAGAAAATTTATCTTCTTGGTTGAAAATTCAACATTCTTGTACAAAGCTAGTCTGTTTTTGATTTAAAATTAAATTAACTTTTTTGTTGAAAATTCATATTTTCCGGTTAAAAATGCAACTGTTTTGTGGAAAATTTTTTTTTTTAAATTGAAAATTATTATTATTATTTTAAATAAAAATTTGAATATTGCCTTTTTGGTTAAATTATGATCTTTGCAAGTTTAAAAATTCAACTATTTGGTTAAAAATTTATGTAATTTTCCGAAAATCCATCTTTTTTAGTTTAATCTTCTTGGTTGAAAATTCAACTGTTTTTTATTTAAAATTAAATTAACTTTTTTGTTGAAAATTCATATTTTTCAGTTGAAAATTCAACAGTTTTGTAGAAAATTTGTTAATTCAATTGCATTTTTTTTTAAATGAAAATTAAACTATTCCATTTTTGGTTAAATGATGATATTTACAAGTTTAAAAATTCAACTACTTGTTTGAAAATGTATGTAATTTGTCGAAAATCTGTCTTTTTCAGTAGAAAATTTATCTTCTTGGTTGAAAATTCAACTGTTTTTTATTTAAAATTGAATTAACTTTTTTGTTGAAAATTCATATTTTCCGGTTAAAAATGCAACTGTTTTGTAGAAAATTTGTTTTTTTAATTGAAAATTATTATTATTTTTGTAAATAAAAATTTGAATATTCCCTTATTGGCTAAATTATTATCTTTTCAAGTTTAGAAATTCAACTTTTTGGTTAAAAATTTATGTAATTTTCCGAAAATCCGTCTTTTTTGTTTAAATCTTCTTGGTTGAAAATTCAACTGTTTTGTACAAAGCTCGTTTTTTTTGGGTTGGAAATTCACCATTTTGGATGAAATTTTTTTTCTATATTGACTGAAAAATTTTTCTTGGTTAAAAATATCAACTCTTCTTAAAAATGTTAACTTCTGGTAGAAAATCAATTTGTTTTGTTTGAGGATTCAACTATTTTGCTAAAAATTCGTCCTTTTTGTTAAATTTAACTGTTTTGGTTTTTAAATAAAAATCCTTTTTGGCCGAAATATTGACTATTACATTTGTGGTTGAAAATTCATCTTTTTGGGTTAAAAATTAATTTTTTAAACTAAAAATTCAAATATCTGGTTGCAAATTCAACTTTTGGGCTGAAAATGAACTTTTTTGTTGAAAATTAATATTTTTCGGTTGAAAATTCGACTGTTTTGTAGGAAATTCGTTTTTTTTATTTGAAATTTTTTTTTAATGAAAATTTAACTATTCCATTTTTGATTAAATGATGATCATCTCAAGTTTGAAAATGCAAATATTTGTTTGAAAATTTATGAAATTTGTCGAAAATCCGTCTTTTTTAGCAGAAAATTAATCTTCTTGGTTGAAAATTCAACTGTTTTTTACAAAGCTCGTTCTTTTTTGGGTTGGAAATTCAACATTATGGATGAATTTTTTTTTCTATATTGACTGAAAAATCTTTCTTGCTTAAAATTTCAACTTTGGTAGAAATTACAACATTTTTCGCGCTCAAAAGGTAACAAATTGAGGATAAATTCATAATATTTCAAAACAATTCAATTTAAATTCGAAAGAATTGAAATGAATTCGAAAAAATGTTTAAAATTATAAAAATTCTATTGATTCTCGTGAAATTGGAATAAATTCAGAGGAATTTAAGGTAAACGAAAATAATTCGATGAAATTCATAAAAATTCAAGGCAAATAAAAAAAAATCAAATGAACTGAAAACAATTTAAAAATATGAAAAAACTTCATTGAGTTCAGTAGCTTTGAAATGAGCTTAGAAAAATTCAAGGGAATTCAAAAGAATTTGATGAAATGCTTAAGAATTTAAAGATTTTTGTATATGTTTGTGATAATTATTGAGTAGAATTGAGTAGAATTGAGTAAATTTAGAAGAATTCAAGTGAATAAAAAATTCAAGAAAATTCTAAAGAATTTAAAAGAATTCCAAAAAATAATTATTAAATCTCTTCAAATATTTGAAACCCTACTAATTTCTAACAAATAAAGTGACTAATGACTACAAAACAAATCAAAAGAATTCAAATGAATTGAAAAAAATGTTTAAAATCGAAAAAATCCATTTATTTTAGTAAAAATTGAGTGAATTTAGAAGAATTCAAAAGAATTTAAAAGAATTCAGGATAATTTAATAAGAATTCAGGGCAAATTGCAAATGAATTGCAAAAAATATTTAAAAATCTCTTCAAAATTCCTTGAAATTACTAAAACCCTTGGAAATCCCTTAAAATTGTTTAAATCTCTTGAAAATGCCTTGGAATCTTTTAAAATACTTTAATATATTTAAAAGTTTTTGAAATCCCTTCAACCTATTGATATAAATAAAAAATTTCGGGGAATCTTTTAAAATTTCCTCAAATATTTGAAATCATTTGATATCTTTTGAAATCCCTTAAAACTTTTTAAAGCTCTTAAAAATACCTGGGAATCTTTTAACATACCCTAAAATATTTTTACTCCTTTGAAATCCCATTAAATTACTGAATATATTAAAAAAAAATTTTGTAATCTTTTAAAATAACCTAAATCAATCAATTGATCCTCAGGACCAATTAAATAAAAACTTTAAAAAATTGAAAAAAATCCATTGAATTAAGTAAAATTGATTAAATTTAGAAGAAATCAAGTGAATTAAAAAAATTCAAATGAATTCTAGAGAATTTGAAAGAATTCAGGATAAATTAATAAGAATTCAGGGTGAATTCCAAAAACTAATTTCAAATCTCTTCAAATCTTTGAAACCCTACAAATACAAATATATTGAGAGCTTTAAAATCCCTAAAAAATTCCTTTTTTTGGTTGCTGATTCTTTTTTTTGTTGTTGTAAATTAATTACTTTTACTGAAAATTTAACTTTTCCACTTTAGATTGAAAATTGATCTTTTTTATTTGAAAATTCAAATATTTGTTTGAAAATTGGTGTATATTTTTCTCCTTTATTTGAAAATTCAACCATTTGGTTGAAAATTCAATTATTTTGTTCAAAAGTTATCTTTTTGGGTGAAAAATTCAACTTTTTTTTAACGTTCATTTTCTTCTTATAGAAAATTCTTCATTATGGGTTGAAAATAATCTTTTGTATTAATATATTTTTGGGTTGGAAATTCAACTGTTTTATAGATAATTCGTCTTTTTTGATAGGAAATTAATCATCTGGGTAGAAAATTTATCTTTGTATTAAAAATTAATTTCAGTAGGTTGGAAATTCAACTATTTGATAAGAAATTAAACTATTTTGTTTGAAAATGTAATTATTTTGTTGAAAATTCTACTCTTTGGTCGAAAATTTAATTATTTTGTTCAAAACTTATCCTTTTTGGTCAAAAATTCAATTTTGTTAACATTCTTTTTTTAGGTAGAAAATTCGTCAGTATGGATTGAAAATTAATCTTTTATATTCTCATATTTTTGGGTTGAAAATTCAACTATTTTGGTCAAAAATTGATATTTTTAATTAAAAATTGACTTTTTCTAGTTGAAAATTCGACTATTTGGTTTAAAATTCACGTATTTTGTCGAAAATTCTTCTTTTTTGTAGAAAATTATCTTCTTGTTTAAAAATGAATCTATTTCAGTTGAGGATTTAACTATTTTGTTCAACATTCATATTTTTTGGTTGAAAATTCAAAAGTTTGATAGAAAATTCGTTTTTTTGTCTTGAAAATTCAACAATTTGGTAGGAAATTAAACGATTTGATTGAAAATTCTTTTTTTTGGTCAAAATTTCAACTATTTTGGTTGAAAATTGATATTTTAAATGATAAATTTTCCACAAGAAAAATTCATGTATCAAACAAGAAGGTTCATGTATTTGGCTGAAAATTGGTCTTTTTGGTAGAAATTAATATTCTTGGTTGAAAATTAATCTTTTTTTGTTGAGGATTCAACTATTTAGTAGTAAATTCATGTTTAAAGGTTGAAAATTCAACTTTTTTTGTAGAAAATTCGTCTTTTTGGCTTGAATATTCATCTTTTTCCGTTGAAAATTATCTTTTTTTGTTGTCGAAAATTCGACTTTTCAAGTTGATAATTTAACTATCTTTTAAAAAATTCTTGCTTTTTAATTTAACTATTTGGTTGAAGTTCAATTTTTTTTGCGTCAAAATTCGACTATTTGGTTCAAAGTTCTCAACTATTTTGTTGTAAATTCAACTATTTAATTAAAAATTAATCTTTCGGGTTTAAAAGTCTGTTTTCTAATCCATCATCCATTCATGTATTTTGTTAAAAATTCGTCTTCTTTGGTAGAAAATTAATACTTTTGGTTGAAAATGTAACTATCTTGTTGAAAATTCGTGTTTTTTCGTAGCAAATCAATTTTTTTGTTAACAATGCAACTGTTTGGTTGAAAATTAATTAATTGAAACGAAAATTTAACTATTTCACTTTTGGTTGAAAATTTAACTATTTCACTTTTGGTTGAAAATGTAACTATCTTGTTGAAAATTCGCATTTTTTTGTTTCGTTTTTGGTTGAAAATTAATTTTTAAAAATGAAAATTTAATTATTTCATTTTTGTTTGAAAATTTATCATTTTTAGTAGAAAATTCATGTATTTTGTTAAAAATTCGTCTTCTTTGGTAGAAAATTAATCCTTTTGGTTGAAAATGTAACTATCTTGTTGAAAATTCGTCTTTTTTCGTAGCGAATCCATTTTTTGTTAACAATGCAACTGTTTGGTTGAAAATTAATTAATTTAAACGAAAATTTAACTATTTCACTTTTGGTTGAAAATTTAACTATTTCACTTTTGGTTGAAAATTTAACTATCTTGTTGAAAATTCGCATTTTTTTGTTTCGTTTTTGGTTGAAAATTAATTTTTTCAAATGAAAATTCAATTGTTTCATTTTTGTTTGAAAATTTATCATTTTTATTAAAAAATTCATGTATTTTGTTAAAAATTCGTCTTCTTTGGTAGAAAATTAATCCTTTTGGTTGAAAATGTAACTATCTTGTTGAAAATTCGTCTTTTTTCGTAGCAAATCCATTTTTTTTGTTAACAATGCAACTGTTTGGTTGAAAATTAATCTTTTAAGTTGAAGTATTAACTATTACATTTGTTGTTGAAAATTCATCTTTTTGGGTTAAAAATAAATTTTTTTAACTACAAACTGTAATATTTAGTTGAAAATTTAACTTTTTGGTTGAAATATCAACTATTACATGTTTTGTAAATTACATGATTTGTTGAAAATTTGTCCTTTTTGGTTGAATTCAACGGCTTTTAATTAAAAATATTTTTTGGTTGAAATATCGACTATTACATTTTACTTTGTTTGTTGAAGATTCATCTCTTTGGGTTAAAATAAAATATTTTGGTGAAAATCATTTTTTTTCATTAAAAGTTGATTAACTGATAATTTAACTTGTTTATTTTTGGTTAAAAATTCGCCTATTTTAGTTTTAAAATGAACCATTTGGATGAAATGTCATGTATTTTATAGAAAATCCGTCCCTTTTGGTTGAAAATTAATCTTGGTGCTTAACAATTAATTTTTTTGGTTGAAAAATCATTTTTCGGTTGAAAATTTAACTAATTTATAAAAATTCGTTTTTCTTTTCATGAAAATTGATCTTTTTAGTTGAAAATTCAACTATGTGTTTAACAATTTACATTTTTAATTAATCTTCTTGTTTGTAATTTCATTTATTTTAGTTAAAAATTAATTTCTTTGGTTAAAAATTCAACTACTTTGTTGAAACTATTTTTTTTGTTAAAAATTATTTTTCTAGTTGAAAATTCGACTTTTTGGTAGAAAATTAATCTTCCTATTTGAAAATTCATCTTTTTGTTTGAAAATTCATTATTTTTAGTTGAAGATTTAAGTACTTTGTTCAAACATCCTTTTTTTGGTTTAAAAATTATTTTTTTAACTGATAATTGAACTATTTCATGTTTTAGTACACATTTTCCTATCTTTGAAAGTTGGTATTCGTCGTTTAGTTACCGTTACCGTTACTTAGTTAACCATAAGGCGTTCTCATCGACGATGGGCGATCTGTGTTTATTTGAACTCGAGATGTTTGTTTTCCTAAGAAGCTTATCGGAAGTATATGCATTTATACTTCGGTATATATACGATTCCTTTCACGAATTTTTTAAAAATAAGGCTTTTAATTAACATTTTAAATATTTTATTCGTATTTTGAAAGATTTATTTTCGATTTAACGTTTTAGTCATAGTTCATTTATATTTCAAAATGTTTGAAACTTTCGAAATTTTGAGTACCATTTATTTTTTAATTGTGTTTGGATTTTTTATCATAAATTTTGTTAATTTTTTTATTTAAAAACCAACTTTACATTTTTGTTTAACTTTTCAGAAGGACCTTGGCCTTTTTTCAATGAATAGGATAAATTAGTTTAGGGTATCAAGAAAGAATGTATTTCCAATAATTCGTTTCTAC
>CAKNYM010015626.1:0-21672 GCA_932195095.1 Andricus curvator | reverse complement strand
TAGTATTTGTATATATATGTATATGTAGTATTTGTATATACCTATGTACATTGTTACTGTACACTACGGAAAGAGAAAACAATATCGCTTTTTGACTGTCTCATCATAGATTGGTAATATAGACAATTCTTTCAAGACAAATTTATTGACTGGTAGCTTGAAGCCCTGCATATCCACAATGTACTGCATCTTGAATGCAACTAAACTATTTGTTCGTGCTTACAGCAGTTTTATACCAACTTTTTCACAACACCACTTATTGGCTTATACTCAACTATACGATCATGCAAAATTAAGCAATATGCTGACGTTTGAGCGGGAAAATTTTCACTGGTTTGAAATTCCAAACGAACGTCAACTGGACCGTATTTCAGTGACTCATTTTGTTTAGAACAGTCAATTACTACTAGAGGTGCATACTGTATAAACTCTCCCCTCGATAGCAATGGTTGCGGTTCTTTACCATAGTAATTAGCTTGAAAGTTTGTGTACATTTCATAAAGAAGAGCATACTGATTTCGATTAATATCAAGATTCAAATTACTATAAGGATAACACTGATCATTCAAAAGTAGTTTGACATTAGTCAAATTGCAATGATCGAAGTTTGTAGAACTTCTAACAGTATTATTTTTTCTGTTTGTTTGAAATCCAAGTATGACAAATCTCGGTTTTTCCAATTGTGTTGAGGTTTTTACTGGCCAAACATGGTTTGAAGTAGTTGGAAGTAGAGGATATTCATACAGTTCCCAAGTTCGAAAACTTATTGCAATAGGTGGATCTTTTTCAATATATTTTAGCAACTGAAATTTTCGTGAATCTGACAGTCTAACGCTAGGCAATAGCCACTCTATTTTATTAATTTCAATTTTATACTGCTCAATGGGGGCTGCTTGCAAGATGGCACTGGCATCACTTTTTGATCTTGTCAAAATAAGTTCATGCTTAGCATTGACAATGACTTTGTGATAATCTTCAGCAAAACCAAATATCATATTAAGCTGTATGGCTATATCAAAGTAGCCAGCAGCGATGGTTAGTGATTGATTATTATCATTTATTTCAAGCCAACCAGTATTCTGTATGTAACGTGATTGCCCAGGATTTAGAGATACATACTATTTCATGAGACTAGTGAGGCCGACGTTTTTATTTCTATCAATTTTTATTGCATTGATTTCGTATCTTGCTTCTTCAAACAAATGACAGATGGCATTAGAAACTAAAACTGTGGTTGTCACTGCTGCTCCATCAGTTCTTACAATTCTTCCATGTACATGAAGTGAGCTTTTGCTCGGCAGGAGACAATGGTCCTGATTTTGAACAGCAATCCGAATTTCATCACTGTTGTTGAAGGTTGATGAGGCATAAGGCTGATGTGCATGAATTTCACAGTGTGCAATTGACTCATCAAAGATGATTGATGCTTGAATATTTAAAATTTCCCCCTCCATGACAAATTATCAAACGTTGATAGACAAATTTACAGATGCAGGTGCAAAAAATCTTGAATCTCTTTATTCTCTTCTTCTTTTGGGCTTTAGACCTTGACTTTTTAGGAAGAGGACGCTTTGAGGTGTTAACCCTTTGACTGCTCTTTGTTGACTGATTAGCTTGTGACATTGTGCTGGTTTATTATAACCAAAGCCAATCTTTTTGTTGAAAACAATACCCATTATTAGAGAGACTTGATGTGTAGTCTAATTGTTATAACTTCTCCACGAAAATTAACAAAATATCCGTCTTGATCAACTATACGGAGCTGTATATGATCTATTGTCTGCACGGCGACTGGCAGGTAAATGACATGAGATGGTACTTCCACTATCTTATATCCAGGTGGCACTACAGGAAAAAATTCATGAATAGTATGTACTTTCTGGCCATTAATGTATGCACCTGTAGTTATGCTACACTCAATACTCAAAGAATTCACTTTTATGATTGATACCGGTTGATCAGATTCATGAACTTGTTTAGCTTCTAGTCTGCGTGGAGAGAAACCCAGCAAATGGCCTATAGAATCTTTAGGCTCAAAATTTATATCGTGACTGCAATAAATTTCACTTTTTAAAGTATTATTGTTTGGTTTAACATGAATTTCAATGCCCTTTTTTACTAACGCATTCTGTAAATAGCGCTTGATGTCACTTATTTCATAACTTCCTGTAGGTATTTCAATTATTTCATTACCCACGTAAAATTTATTTTGGCCAATGTCTACATTGGGTATCGAATTGAAAGTTAGAAATTCAACCAGTCCAACTGCATAATTTTTATAAGGAGAAAACTCAATCGGTGGAAAATAGTGAGCTTCCAGGATTGGAGAAGTTCCCGATAATGTTAGTGTCAATGAATCATCCATGATGACAGCTAGCGTTCAACTGACTTGAAATTGCAAATATCAGCACTTATATAGATTAAACGTACTTTTAGAATTTAATTGATTGCATAGAAATTGCAAACATAAATGTCCACACACGAACGTATCGTAATTTTGATATCTCTCATGATTATACTTTATGCTACCAACACCGAAATACTTGAAGAGATCCGAAGGTGGCCGAAGATTACCGAAGCTATCGAAATACATTATTTTATCATCAATCTTTTTATAAGCACACCAATGTGTTCCTGGTCCTTTTTTATCATCAAGATTAACAATAGCACATTCATATTTACGCGGTCCACCCTTTGGTAATCCATTTCACATAAAAACACCTCGAAAATACGGAATCTTCAAGATTTTGCAAATTTAAGTAAATCTGCATCAGTTAAGGCTCGATGAGGTAGCTTCACTTTGAGTTTTTTGACTTGCATTAAAGTCCTGCTCCTTGCTTATATGGCTTTAGATGAAGCCCTAATCCTTGTCTATATGGCTTCAAGTAAAGACCTTTTCCTAAAGAAATGGCTTCCATCGCTTCATTATGCCGTTTATTCTCTGAAAGTTGTTGTTTTGCCGAATTTGCATCATTCACAGCTTTAGCTATTCCTGCAGCTCCACCAGCTAGCGCCCCGGCAGCACTGAGACCCGCAAAAGCGGGTATGAGAAAGGGTAAAATTCCTCCTACTTTGGCCGGTACAGGTAGAATACGAGGTTTATTCACATTTCTTCTTCCACCAGCCTTCATTACAGCTGCGCGTGCGCCTCTGAGTGCAGATTTAATGGCAATTTGCGCATTATTACTTGAAACCATGGACTTTTTAGCTACAGCGACAATTTTTCTCAGTGTAGTGCTAGGTTTTTTATTCTTGAGACCCATCCCCAATTTTGACTTCATCTTCATTGCGTTTGTTATTCCCCAAGCAGCCGCCTTTTCACCTATGCCTGCGTCCTGAGCCAAGACACGTTTCCAAGCCTTCTCAGCTAGTACACTGTCAGCTGAGTTTCTGGCCTCTATATTTTCTCTATTTTGTGAGTAGGCTATATCGTGCTCTTTGCAAGCTTCGTCCAGTGGATTGATTCCTGGATCACCTCGTGCTAATCGTTTTGCTAGTTTAGTACCTGGTCCACAGTACTGGTAACCCTGCAAGTGCAACTCAAATGGTAAATTTTTGATGATTCTGTTGAGCAAACCTCTCCCACGTCTTGCCTGCTTCACGGTTCGTTTACAACTGACTCGTTTGCCTCTGTGAACGATCATATCTATGCAAGGGATACTTTCAGACTGAAGGGTCAACCTATATAATAAGGATATTTATAAGCTTTCCAGTCAGTCTTTGTCAAGATGCAGTTTGAAGCACAACCTGTGAAACTACCTATCCAAAATTTTGATTCACTTGTTCAAAACGAAACTAGAGAAAAACGACATGGACGTTTGCTGCCAAACAGTGTACGAGCAATATTTTGTGGATAATGTTAATTTACTTGTTGTATTCAAGCAGGATGACATGAATCTAAAGCATATTTATGACGATCATGTGAATACTGATATGACTTATTTGCAATTTAAGCATATGTGTTTCGCTTGCTGGAATCAAGACAAGTATGGATTCGTTGTAATTGACAAGGATAGGAATCTTAACCAAGGTAGATATAGGAAAGGTTTTGATTGTTTTATAAATCTTGAAAAGTAATATATACATATGTTGTGATCAATATAGAAACAGTCGCACCTTAGACGTTGATATATCAACATGTCTTCACGTGAAGAGAATTTTCAAAAGCAAAAAGATATTTTGCGTCAAATTGCTAGAGCTAGCGAATCAATTCGACGAAAGCATAGGTTAATAAAGTTGGGCAAAGAAACAGTTGAGCGCACATTAAGCGACACTTTTGAGCCTATTGTTAATCCACTAGAGAAAATTGTTGGTGGTCTCAAGAATATGAAAACAGTTGAGCCAATTAAAAAGAGTGAAGACGAGGCGGCAAAGAGTAAAGTTGAAGAATGTATTGATGATGATTTGTCATATAAATCAATTTATGATAAAGCAGACGAGACTGATGAAGCAGACGGGACTGAAGATTCCAGTAACTTGGAGCTGTCAGCTCGTAGTGAAGCGGAAAATGCCTCAGAAATACCTACATCTTCAGGGATTGATGATGATGCAAACAAGTATCTCATATTGTTGGGTGAAAGAAGTAGAGAACTTGATAATGTGTATGGAGTGAGAAAATTAACGAGAGATAGATTAATGATTGGCGATTCTCCGATTAATTTCAGCCAGAACTATATTCATGTAGGTAATTTGAATTTTCCCAAAAGTAAAGGCTTGCTTGAACTTTTATTCAAAAAAGCTCCCGAAGAGCCCTCTATCACACCCAGTGATCTTGAAAATTATAAGCAAATTATCATTGCAACAAACGCGTACAAAAAGAATTATAAACCAGATGGCGAAATTCGTGACAATAAAACCATTAAATATAAAAATTTTATAAAGAAATTGATTCCCATAACCAAAAATATAGAGAGACGGAGTAAAAACAGGAAATCATTATCAGGTAAAGGTATGATCCCGCAACACATGATTGCTAGACAGGGCAGTCTGATGGACTACATTTACTGGGATGACCCTAATGAATTGGTAGATCGATTACGCTTACTGCTAGCATCTCAATCAGCTGGAAATCCAAGTCACTCAAATGAAATTTTATCAATTATTGAAGAGCTGCGAGAAGCTGGAATTATATATTAATGAGTGTTTTATCAAGATTTTCGCCATTTGCAAGATGAGCATCGATGTATTCGGACGTCATTCCAAGCGAGCAGAGAGTACAAGTCGTGGCCCACCTGGACTCGGCTTCAAAGTCACATCTGAAGGAGATTATGACATTAATAATAAAAGGCTGTGTAAAGTGGCTGATGCTCAAGAGCAGAATGATGCTGTTAATCTGAATATGGTGCAAAATATGATACGGCGTGAACTTCAGACTATCTACGATGTTATAGCTTCCTTGCGAACTGAAGTAGTCAACAATAATATGATGATTGAAAGTTTGGAAAATTCCACAGATAAACATTTTAAAAATGCGAAAATTGATGTTGAATCAATTCAAAAACTGGTGTATCGGAATTCAGAGCTCATTAGTCAAGTAGACACTAGACTGAATGCACTCAAAAATGGACGTTGAGAAGCAGCAGTTGGTGAAGGAGCTGCACAAGCCAGCTAGAAGAAATTACCAACGTCCACATTTCGATATCCGTGGCATTGATGAGACCTGGCAAGCTGATCTGGTTGAAATGCAACCATATGAGAGAGTAAACAAAGGATACAAGTACATCTTAACTGTAATTGACATATTTTCAAAATTTGCTTGGGCTGTTCCCGTTAAATTGAAGAAGGGCGAAGATGTAGCTGCAGCCATGGAATCTGTACTTGATAAAGGACGCGTACCAAAAAAATTTACATGTTGATAGAGGTAAAGAATTTTACAACTCGCATTTTGAAAATCTTATGAAGCGATATAAGATAAATTTGCACTCGACATTTAGTAATTTAAAAGCATCAATTTGCGAGCGATTTAATTGTACGTTAAAAAATAATATGTGGATGCAATTTAGCTTGCAGGGTAATTATAAGTGGATAGATATTTTGAAAGATTTAATTTTGCTTACAACGATGCTAAACATCAGACTATTAGAATTAGGCCAAACGAAGTTACTAAGCAGAATGAGAAAAAATTGTTGTTCGATGTTTACAAAAATGATGGCAGTGTGAAACAAGCAGTTAAGAAAACGAAATTTAAAGTTGGCGATAGAGAAAGGCTACACACCGAATTGGACAACTGAAATATTTACTATAAGTCATGTTAAGAATACCGAACCTGTGACGTATATGCTTAAAGATTATCAAGATAAAGCTATTGCAGGTAGTTTTTATGAACAAGGACTTGGCAAAGTGAGGCATCCAGACATTTATCTTGTGGAAAAAGTACTGAAAAAGCGGGGAAATAAGCTGTTTGTAAAATGGCTACGTTTCGACGACTCTCACAATAGTTGGATAGGTAAATCTAGTTTATAAGTATCTTTTGTATTAATATTAAGTTTGTCTGAATAAATTTGATTATTTTCAAACATATATATCTCTATTTTCTTACAAATCTACCTACCCTTAATCTAGTAAATGAGAAAAAAGACGAATTTGGTTTTAAATTACATTTTTTTTTTATTCAGATTTTTTCTCACTCTCAACATAGATACAATTTTAATGTATAAAGATGGCATTTCTCAATCACTTCTTCACACACATTTCGATTATAAAAAGTAATCATTTCAAGAAACAGACTTTCAAATTGCATAAGATTAGTGAATACAAGTTTCTTCATTGCCTTACTCTTTAAACTTATATAATTTTCTCTAATATAAGATTTTACACTTTTTACACAAGGTGATTCCATATTAAACCAGACATTTTCAGCGATGGCTTCAATGATGGCATCCTTTGTCCGCTGGAACGGCATAACACTCTGTTCCAGAAGATACCGGTCGATACAAAGACTGACTTCCTGGAGAACAGCAAACGTCGTTTCTTGTAGTACAAATGGATAATTTTTTTGCGTTTCTTCAATTTGCTCCAAAGTCACTATATTATCTCCAAAAGATATAGTCATGTGTATACGGAAATTTCCACAGTCGATGCATTGCAACTTCTCTTCACCATCGAAGAACAGTGACATGACGCTAAAGTGGCTTTTAAATAATTTCCACTCTTCAGGATTCAGGGTTATACTTGCACGAGGATGACTGGCCTGCAGTTTCACTGATGAGGCGAGCTTTCCATCTTTTTTAAATTCAGCACCAACGATAATTTGCTTTGTGAACGATGAATTTAGATTGTATGTGGTGGAATGTAGCATTTGATTTCGAGGCGTATAAGACATGTTGATTGCACTGAAGGCTTTCAGGCACTGAGCGATAATTGAAAACTGCACACTTTATGTATTTTTCTTCATAAATTCGATGGAATTGTAACATCCACCCAAATACCGCATGCCTAGATCACCATCTTCACATGATTTTTTCATTCCCAACAGCAGATTTACATCTTCATTAAGCAGATTGACCATCCTCGCTGGTAGAAAAACGGTAAATTTGTTCTCCACAGTGACAATGAACCGCACTCCAAACTGTGTTGTTGCTTTCTTGATGTTTGTGATTTCGTAGTTTTTATTGAGTTCTAGGTCCTTGAGCTTCTTGGTTGGTAGGAAATCGTTGTTGACAGCGATTTTGTTTAGTTTGGAGAAATCCATGTATTAAATTTTCTCGTTAGATTTTGTAAATCTATTCGCACTTGTATCACTTGTTTTAGTTCTAGAGTGTTCTTCAGAAATAAGTTTAAACGACTTTTCAGCTCTTGTCGCTTTTCTTCTTCACAATCTGACATCTGCCCACAAACTGATGAAAGAGAAGAGCTGGCCTCCTTTTATAGACGCTTACCCCCTCTACCAAATTTCCGAAGACGTTGCACAATATTGCCCGATATTGCATCATATGATGCAACAAAGTTCTAGAACGTTCTACATTATAATCGATACGTTTGGGATATAATTTTTGCAACGCAAAATGTAATGAGTCATTGAAATAACCTTGAAATTGTTTACTAAAATGCTATTTTTAAGAAATTACGCAGTATAATTTGAGTTATAGAAGGTTCTAGACTGCCGAAGAATGTTTCTTAGTATAATTTGAAGTATTGCATCATATGACGCAATCTTTCCAGACATTGCATAGTATAATTTGAAGTATTGCATCATAGTTCTGGAAGATTCTACATTATATACGACACGTTTGGTATATAATTTTTGCAACGCAAAATGTAACGTGTCATTTAAAATAACCTTGAACTTGTTTACTAAAATGCTATTTCAGAAATTACGCAGTATAATTTGAGTTATAGAAGGTTCTAGACTGCCTAAGAATGTTTCTCACTGATTATTTTCTCGATGAATAAAGACAGGAATTTTTAGTTGAATATGATATCTGTAAGGAAGCAATAAATCAAATTGATAGATAAAACAGGATGCCATGCATAGCTCTGCGTATCAAATTTCATCTGTACACCTGAAGCGATGAATCATCCTTGTTTTTCTTGCAATAACTATATGGCGCAGTAGAAATTGCCAGGACAATGCAAAATATAACCTTGAAAGTATTTACGCGACATTCTTCAGATAAGAAATAACCTTGAACTGCGTATCAAATTTCATCTGTACACCGGAAGCAATGAATCATCCTTGTTTTTTCTTGCAATAACTATATGACGCTGTATAAATTGTCAGGACAATGCAAAATATAACCTTGAAAGTATTTACGCGACGTTCTTCAGATAAGAAATAACCTTGAAGCTGTTTGTATGAATTTAGCTGGCACAATTGCGTAATATTATTATGACTTCATCATCAAAGGAATGTTCTAGAACGGTCTCAATGCTAAATATATTATCTCGAAGGAAGCAATAAATCATCCTTGTTTTTATTTTAATAACTATATGACGCAGTAGAAATTGCCAGGACAATGCAAAATATAACCTTGAAAGTATTTACGTAGCATGCTTTAGATAAGAAATAACCTTGAAGCTGCTTGTATGAATTCAGAATTGCGCAATATTATTATTATGACGTCAGCTGTAGGTACAGCAGGTCCGGTACCCCTCTTGTATCAATGCCGGTAAGGTAGGAATGCATGATGACGTCATCAGAATCTTCTAGAAGCTTAGCACGGACATGAACCACTTTCTAGACAAATTTAGCATAGACACGAACCACTACAGCTAGAATCTTCTCGATGTCGGTAAGGTAGGAATCTTGGTTTAGAACGCAGCCTGCTCATCTACTGACTATACTTTAATTCACAAAAAGTTTATAACAAGTACTTCTTTTTTCCATTTTGTTGAAAATCGAGCTTTTCCCAATTAAAACCTCAAGTTAAAAAAAAATAATGAACTTCTTTTTCCGGAAAACGAAAAAGGGGGGGGGGGTATAAATTTGGACCACCCTAGTGTTTACTGTGTCATATAATAATAGAAAAAAAACCTAATCTTGATGGTTATTCCACGCATACCAAAGATTTCGGTAATTCGCTTTCCGCGTTTTCTCTCCGTGTTATAAAAATGATACATACCGAATTTCTAGATTTTTTCCTGACGTTTTGAGCCCAAAAATCATTATTTTCGAGTATAATAGTTCGCAAAACGCTTGCAAATGGGTGAAAATATCGTTGAATCAATTGTCAACAATAATTATGTGCTATAATTAACAGATCACGTGTCCGCCAAACTTTCACGTTAGGCAAATGCCGCAAGCGCCAGGATTCTCCGGCCTCGTGCGCTGACGCTTTTCTTTAAAAATTTTTTGTTAATGGAAATTTGCGATTTCCATTTGTTATCAAGTTGGACAATAGTTTTACGTCATTTCAAGCGCTCGGCGAGTTATATTATCCGGCCCTTCAATTTGGGAATAGGGGACCAAATTAGCCCGAAATTATGAAATAGGTTACATCCCTACATTGTAAGAAAAATCTGTATGAGATTTAATATACGTATGTGTGAAGCAAATATGCACTACCGCTACTGAAATGTAACATACATTGGTGTAGTGAATTTAATATACATGTGTATTAAATTTGATATACAGGTCGGTATAGCAATGTGCGTGAAAACTCAAAGTTCTTTCACTTCTTTAAATCTTGTCAAATATTCGCAATTAAATTAATAATCTAGAATTCGTCAACTAAATTGTTTTTTATAATGAAAGTGCAATGTACAGGTGGAACTTCTTCCTAAATTCACTCCAAATGCGAAACATTTAATGTGAATACATTTGATTGTAGGTTAACTCTGTTATTTATTTGCTTAAGGGCATGTGACACAGTCAAATACCTACATTACCGACCTCACTTTTTCAATTTTCCGAATTTTTTTTTTAATCTAACAACTTTTTTTATAAATAAAATATCGGGCTGAAACTTTGGAAAATGTATGAGAAGACAATAAACTACGTTTACGTACTTTATTCGAGGAGGAACTTCGCCAAAAATTATTTTCGCAGAAATTAAAACTGGGTGGATTTTTTGAACCTAAATACTTTTTTTATAAGTAAAATATCGGCTTCAAACTTTGAGAAATGCAAGAGCCGACAGTAAAGTACGTTTATGTACATCATTTGAGTATAAAAGATGCAAAAAGAAAAATTCCAACTAAATGTCAACTCCGGTATTTGCGATGGGTACGAAAATGCGAAGTCTGGCGGCCACTAATCGAGGCTCTATCAGCTGGCTCGCCTACATCTAAAATATGGGGTCCACGCTGTCAAAGATTGATGATGCGGTGTTCTTACAATAATATTTTTTTAAAGTTGTGTCCAGCATGAAATTTGAAATATGAAATATGTGAAATATGTTGTTTCAATGTTGAATTATGTAAGTATTGAAATCGTTATTGGCTTCGTTTAGTGGCCGCCAGACTTCGCATTTTCGTGCTCACAGCGAATACCGACCGAACTGGCAACCGTTGTTGACATTTAGTTGGAATTTTTCTTTTTCCATCTTTTATAGTCAAATGATGTACATAAACGTACTTTACTGTCGGCTCTTGCATTTCTGAAAGTTTGAAGTTGATATTTTACTTATAAAAAAAGTATTTAGGTTCAAAAAAAAATTCGGAAAATTGAAAAAGTAAGGTCGGTAATGTAGGTATTTGACTGTGTCACATGCCCTTAATTGAACTTTTCGACTTGATATCCAATTTTATTTTTGGTTAACATTAAGAAGGCATCATGTTTCATTATTTAGAATCGAAAATTACTGCTAAACTTATTTTGAATTTGTGTAAAATGGAATTATCAGATTTTTCTTGTAAGTGATTAACATGAATGTATATGAAATTTAATATACACGTTCTTAATGGTGATTTTATATGCTTAGTATATTCATTTTAATACACGCACACTAAAACTTGGGGTATCAAATTGTTGCAGCTATTTCGATCTAGAATTTCAACTCAATATGATTCGCTTTAGAGGATCAATGAAAATTAAGGAGAACAACTTCAAGGCGTATTAGCATTAGTATACAAAACAGAATGACAGTTGACGATTTTCAAAAAACATTCCTTTCTGCCAAATTCATGTTCTGCAAATCGATAATCAATCCTTGATTGATATTTGCTAACACTTGTAAACAAACATCCACAACCTCAGTAATGATAAATTTAAATAAACGGAGCTAAGTAAATGATTTTTTTTTAAATTTGATTAGCAATTTAATTTTAAACGATCATCAACAATTGATCATCATTCAGGTAAGAGGTTTAAATAATTTTATAATGTGTTTAGTAGTTGAAATTTTATGACAGATAATTGATCTCGAAATTTGAATCAAGTTGATCATGAATATAGGTATCAAAACGTTGCATCCTTTTGATCAATTTGCCGCATCAACTTGATACCTGGTAGTTTTGTGTGCGTGGGTATATTAAATTTAATATTATTTTTAACAGTGTACACCTCAATAGTATTTTGCCAGCTTAACATACCTGGTATATTGTACATCTACAACAATTTTGCTGTACGAGTCGCCGGCGAGTACATCAAACTTTACATTCGTTGGGAACTGCCTACTTTCCGCATTTTTTGTCTAATATATGTACTATTAATTTTAATTGTTTAGAGTTTGAAATCCTTGCTATATTTGAACTGAGTTAAAAAAGAGAGATTTTAATCAAATTGATTATCATCGTCAGGTATGCTGCTATCTGTCCCATGTACTTTAAATGGTATATTTAAATAAATATGCATGCATGCACGCTGATTGCGCACGGTTTTGATTCATGTGACGCAACGTCAATGTTTTCCCTGATGTGATTTCAGAGAAATCAAATGCACACATTGCCGGACACTTCATAGGCATGTATCTAATTTCTACAATGCGTATAAGCACGTACGAATAATATACAGACTAACGGTTCAATAGTGAAAGAGAGACACATATGAGATGACATGAGATGATGAAGGTAAATTAGAGAGAAGGGAAAAGGGAAAGTCAGTAGATGAGTAGACAGTGGAGTAGAGTAAGTAGTCAGCCAGACAAAGAGAGTAGGATGATATAGATGAGGATTCACTTTGCGAGACTGCGATCACGACAAAATTTATTTTTTAGGGAACGTAAAAATCTATCCGTGAAAAATTTTTTAGTAGCTAGATCTCAGATATGAGAAAAATTTTAGAATATTAATGGATTTTCATCAATAATCTGCGAATTTTGAGTAAGAATTTATGAAGTGGATGTGAAAATTCCAAAAACGGTTCATCACTTTTTTTTCGTGAATAAATAGAAAAATATTACGAATGATTGGGAAAAAATTCGCAGAGAACTCACAAGCTGCCCAACAAATCCAGGAACTGGGAACTAGGGTCGCCGGTACGTAAGTCGCCCGTACCCACGCTTGCACGCACGCGGGGCGCATATATCGCGTGTGTTTGTGGTTCGAGTTTGTCTGATGAGTGGCTAGAAGTTTTATAAAACCTATATTGCTTGGCTTCGATGGCTGCCCATGTTTATTAGGGTGGTTCAAAAAAGCATTAGAAATTTTTTCTTTCGAATTTCCATGCATATCGCCCGGAAATTTGTATGAATCCACACAAAATAAAATCCATTTTTTTAATGATATTTAGAGGTGGCGCAAGTCCCTTAAAGCTCAACACGTATTTCCCACACAAAAAAAGACGTTTTTGTTATTCAGAATTGTCAATATTAGCTGAATCGAGTTAAAACTCAACATTCGTCTTCACAATTAGCCATAGTATATGAATAAAATATTACTTTTTAATTATCACCCCCATAAGTCTGTTTCATAAAGTCCCAAAAAACCTATAAGTGAATTTTTTTGTTTTTTTGGTTTTTGCGAGTTTTTGGCGCCAGCTATGATTTTTTTCGGGTTTTTAATGCAAACTGTTTCTAATACACAAAATACTACTTCATACTGATAATTAGATGCTTACATAATTTGTTTAAACAATTAATCATTGTTTTTTAACAATTTTCTCTTAGGATAGAGATAGAAAGTCGCGATTTTTCACAAATTTTCCACTTTTTGTCCAATTTTCAATTAGAAAGAAGTAATAGTTAAATAAAATTAACAAACATAATTGTTTAAACAATTTATTATCATTGCTAATAATATTCTCTTTTTGAATAATGCTAGAAATTACGGTTTTTTATGAGATTTTCAACTTTTTGTCCACTTTTCACTTCGAGTGAGTTAATCATTAATGAAATTTAGCAAACATAATTGTTTCAACAAATTATTTTTTGTTTATAACTATCTTCTATAGTAATGCTAGATAGTTGCAGTTTTTTCTGAAATTGATTACGTTTTGTCCACTTTTCACTTTGTAAGGTAATAATTAATGCAAGTTAAGAAAAATATTTGTTTAAACAATTTAATATTGTTTAAAGCTATCTTTTCTTAAATAAGTGCTAGAAAGTTGCGGTTTTTTCTGAAACGTTTAACTTTGCTAAATTTCTTGACTGCAGTAAGTCTATCTTTACTTGTCCCGTGAGATGTTATAATCAATTAATTATTTGAGGTCTTTTTAATCTTTATATATGAATATTATCATCGGCGGTAAAAAGTGGATAAGAAGTTAAAAATTGCAGAAGAAACAGCAACTATCTAGCATTAATAAAGAAGAAGATAGTTATAAACAATAATAATTTGTTTAAATAATTATTTTTGCTAAATTTAATCAATTATTAACTCACTCAAAGTGAAAAGTACACTGCGGAGCAAGGGAGGCGGTGCTCACTAACTTTCACAACTTTCTAGCATTATTCAAGTTGAATATGATTAACAATAATAATAAAGTGTCTAAAAAATTAATGTCGTTAACTTTAGCATTATTCTAAGAGAATATTTTTAAAAGTGATAATAGATTGCTTAAGGGTATGTGACACAGTCAAATACCTATATTACCTACCTCACTTCTTTAGTTTATTAATTTTTTTTTTTTAACATAAAATCTTTTTTTGTAAATAGAATATCGGACTGATACTTTGTAATATGTATCAGAAGACCATAAACTCCGTTTATGTACTTTATTTGAGTAGAAATTTCGCTAAAAATTATTTTCAAAGAAATTAAAACTGCGACCATTTTTGCACATATTGTCTTTGTACCTTGAAATTTTTTGAACCTAAAAACTTTTTTTTGAGTAAAATATCGGCCTCAAACTTTGAGAAATGCAAGAGCCGACAGTAAATTACGTTTATGTACGTCATTTGAGTATAAAAGATGCAAAAAGAAAAATTCCAACTAAATGTCAACAACGGTATTCGCGATGGCACGAAAATGCGAAGTCTGGCGGCCACTAATAGAGGCTCTATCAGCTGGCTCGTCTACATCTGAAATATGGGGTCCACGCTGTCAAAGATTGATGATGCGGTGTTCTTACAATAATATTTTATAAAAGTTGTGTCCAGCCTAAAAGTTGAGTGAAATATGTTGTTTCCATGTTGAATTATGCAAGTATTGAAATCGTTATTGGCCTCGTTTAGTGGCCGCCAGACTTCCCATTTTCGTGCTCATCGCGAATACCGACCGAACTGGCAACCGTTGTTGATATTTAGTTGGAATTTTTCTTTTTGCATCTTTTATACTCAAATGACGTACATAAACGTAATTTACTGTCGGCTCTTGCATTTCTCAAAGTTTGAGGCCGATATTTTAATCAAAAAAAAGGTTTTAGGTTCAAAAAATTTCAAGGTACAAAGACAATATGTACAAAAATGGTCGCAGTTTTAATTTCTTTGAAAATAATTTTTAGCGAAATTTCTACTCAAATAAAGTACATAAACGTAGTTTATGGTCTTCTGATACATATTACAAAGTTTCAGTCCGATATTCTATTTAAAAAAAAGATTTTAGGTTCAAACAAAAATTTAATAAACTGAAAAAGTGAGGTCGGTAATATAGGTATTTGTCTGTGTCACATGCCCTTAAACAGTTATTTTTATTAACATTAATTGAGTTTCTTGACATTAATTGACACTCAAATTGAAAATTGGAGGAAAAGTGGGTTTTTTGTTAACAACCGCGACTTTCTAACTTTATTACATGAGAAAATTGCTAACAACAATAATAAATTGTTTCAACAATTTATTTAAACATATTATCAGTAGAAAGTAGTATTTTATGTATAACAGACAATTTTCATTTAAAAGCTGCAAAAAAATCATAATTAGCGCCAAAAACTCGCAATACCCATTTTTTCCCTTATGGGGTTTTTTGAGACCCTATAAAACAAACTTATGGTGGTGATATTTAATAAGTAATATTCTATTCTTATTCTTCGGTGTGTCAACTCGATTCAGCTAATATTGACGATATTTTTCTTTTTTTATTCAAGCTTGAAATTTTCAGGAACTGTTCGTAGAAAATTCGAACAATTAGTAAAAAGTACGAAATTTGTTCATATGTACATTTGAGCACGCCAAAGCAAAAGAAAGACTCCGCAGAGCCGTGAGGAAAAATGAGACAAGTACCGTTAGAAAGATAAACTCTTACGCAGAATGCCTGAAGAGTAAGACAGCGCAACGATAATTGTCTCGTTTTTTCTCTCGACTCTGCGGAGTCTTCCTTTTGCTGTGAGGTGCTCATTTCTCATAGAAATAAGATTCAATATTTCATGTTTTTCCTCATATCCGAGACGTAGCTACAAGTTCGTGACTTTTTTACGGAAAATTTTTATTCGTGGGCGTGTAGACAATAACAATACGAATAAAAATCGTCACTGCCACGAAGGGAACAGTAGTTTTCTACTCAGTCATAAATAACAATCGCAGATTACAAACGGAGGTGCTATAACCTCATCCTGTCCATTGCGCAGATTCCTGTAAATCCATTTTTCATCGCTGTAACGAGATACATTGATTCGTGTCAACGTCACACGCATCAATCGACGTTCTCACTTCTCAGCATATTAATCTACATTTACAAAGAAAAACGCGAAAGAAATATCATGTGTGTCGGCAACGTTAATAAGGTCCTTATGGTTGTGATGAAGTTACTGATATGAGCGCATAATTGAATGAGTCAGGGCAGTTTTAAGGTTTAAACTTCGGAAACCGTATTTGAAGTTGGCAAGTATATAAGCGCGCAGGTATTAGAGTGGTCCAAAAAAGCGACTGTTTAAATGTTCACGGGCGACTGGAAATTTGTATAGCCTAGGCAAAATCAGAATATGCCTATTTTTTTGTTTTGTTGTAGAGTCATTTTTCAGCTCGCTAAAATGTTTTACAAATTTTTGTTAAAGTAATGTAAAAGTGATAAAACTGTGAGTCCACTCTAAGGATTCACCTGCTTGGCGACTTTTATAGAATTTATAGAATTTCAAAAGTTATGAGTTATTTAGGATTTTATGGTGTGTTCGTGCCTTTACCCGGTTTGCCAAGTTCTGCCACTCCCTTTAGGGTCAATTTGTATTTCGAATTTACAATACAATAGGTTCGACTTAGCCGTTTATGACACTCGCCATAAACGCTTCACCTCTATATCCTACGGGTGAACCTATAGTTAAATGATCAGTTTTTACCCATTTTTCAAACCCCTTTGTTTAATATAAAGCTTTGACCATTCCAGTTGTTCTTTTCCAAATTTATTCTGAGAGGTTTAAAGTATACTCTGTAAAAAATTCACTCCAGACAAACTTCACCAAAGCGCGCAAAGCGCTCACCAAAGTCTGCAAATATTGAATTTTTGGTAGATTTCTCCTTGTTGTAAAATTGTTACATAATATTTCTGAAATACAAAAAGTTGACTAAATCCATCTTGAAATATCGGAGAACAAATAACTCCAACATTGAATAAATTGATTCATAACTTCTTATGAAAAATTGAACTTGAAAAAAAGTTGTATTTTTACATGTTAAACTCCATAAGAGGAACAATTGCTTTTAGCGAGCTGAAAAAAGACTTTGCAGCAAAACAAAAACATAGGCATATTCTGATTTTGCCTAGGCTATACGAATTTCTAGTCGCCCATGAACATTTAAATAGGCGCTTTTTTTGGACCACTCTAGCAGGTATTATATTTTTTCTTGTGATATACAAAATACCTATACTTCCCGTTATTTCTATATATCGCATGGATATAACATGGATATAGTCCTGATATAGATTCACATTCAGAATTAATTCTAGTATCATCCCCCCACTTCAACCCGAACAAGGGTCATTTTAACCCTGAACAAGGGGAGGGCCATAAGAGTTTTTTTAACATAATAAAGATATTTTTCTCGAAATAGGCTAAAAATCTTATTTTACCGATTGAGCACATAAGTTGCCTCCTCGTAATAAACTTTCATTGAAAAAAAGTGAGAATCAAAACAAAACAAAATTCGTCTGGCCTTCTCCTTGCGAGTACATTTAAACTTTATGACAAATACGTGACTTTCCGCAAGAACAGAGTTTTTTTTCGGTATGGGGTTACATAATCTGCTCGGTGGGTTCCTGTCACCACTACGTAGCGCGTCCTCAGGTTGTGGATAGAAGAACGGCCCGTAAGGCTGAACAGCCCCTAAGGTTAACTGCGAATACAAGAATAAGTAGTCGCGGACAGCCGATAGGAACCAGTCGTGGGTTTGGTGAGCCCACACTGGTAAAAAATGGGTACACGACAACCATGGCTTGGGAGGACTCACCCATTCGCGTTCATACGCAATGGGTGGATTCTATCAAGCCGAGGTGCAGCGTGTATCCACCTAGAAACACTACCCGAACCAAAACTAAAAATCTTGTATGGGAAAAATCCTGCTGCCCCATTGGACACCGCAGCGATGACACTGCCAGCAAGGGATGTGTGTAATGATTCGCCTGTATAGGGCCAATGGGGTATTGATGCCAGTAGGCGCGCTGCCTTGCAGGGGGATGTTAGGATACGAGGATGAAACTGTAATGTGTCTGACGGCAAGTTGACACGGTCCTTGTCGAAGTCGGAAAGCTCCCATACTTAGACCCAGAGAGATATGGGGGTTATCACTGCTGGGACGGTGGACTCACCTACGATCGGAATAGGATCCTAACGTGCGGATTTCTACGAAATTATCATGGCTAACTTGCAAAAAAAAACTACAGTAAAATATCTAAGGGCGGGAACTCTGAACGCGCGTGGTCTAAGTACTGGCGGATTTAGCGAACTCATTGAGATAGCAAAGACATACGATACTGACTTAATAGCACTTCAAGAAACCTGCTGGCCGGGCGTTTATACGTCAATTTCTAAGGATAACTATACTTTTCACTATGGGGGAGCTAAGGGGCGCACACTGGGGACCGGTTTTCTCATTAATAATCGAATTTCGTGAGCGGTTATCGACATGCAATTCATTAACGATCGGTTATCATACATTGTACTAAAGGGTAATTTCAGCAAACAGGTGTTAATCAACGTACACTGCCCCACCTAGGACAAAGACGAAGACACTAAAGATCTTTTTTACGAAACAATCGAACAGGTTTTTGACAAGTTTTCAACGTATGACGCAAAAATAGTATTGGGAGATTTCAACGCGAAAATTGGAAAAGAACCGATGTATAGGCCTACAATAGGGTCGGAAAGTTTGCATGACGTCAGTAATGATAATGGAACTAGAGTAATAAACTTTGCAGCTTCAAAGAACCTCGTTGTTAAAAGCACATATTTCAAGCATAAAAATATACATTAGGCCACCTGGACATCACCAGATAGTATCACTCATAATCAGATTGATCACGTTCTAATTGACAGAAGACGTCATACAAACATTCTCGATATAAGATCGTACAGGGGAGCGGATTTAAATTCAGACCACTTTCTCGTGATAGAAAAACTAAGATCTAGGCTAGCGTTAAGTAAGAAGACAAGCCGCACAGAGCCAACAGTTGGTTTCAATATAGATAAGTTTAAAACACCAACAGAAACATTAAATTATCAAGTTGAGATTTCTAATAGTTTCGACGCTCTCCAAGAACAGAGGGACGATAACGATAATTACGAGGAGGACTCGGAAACCCTGTGGAGCAATATGAAAAAGGCGATAAAAACAGCCGCGAAACTTACTATAGGTTTAAAGAAAGTAACCAAAAGCAAACCATGGTTTGAGGAAGAGTGCAAACTTTGGTTTGAAAAACGTCGGAAGGCCAAACTAATTAGTTTACAAAATAAGTGCGATCAAACACATAAGAAGTATCTCGAGATTAGTGAAAGTACAAATAGGCTTTATAGATCCAAGAAAAGGGAGTGGGAAAAGAATAAAACACTAGCAATAGAAACGCATAATAAACAAAATAACCCGCGTGAGATGTACAGGGGAATCAATTTTATAAGGAAAGGCTTTCAAAGTAGAAGGGAAGTAATGAGGGACGAAAATGGCAATCTAGTAGCCGATGCGACAAAGAGACTGAATTTATGGAAAAACTATTTCGATAAGCTATTAAATGTAAGCGAAGCCCCCGTTGAAGGTAATCTCGGTTAAATCCACACTGCCGATCTATTAATTGATGATCCTACTGACGTAGAAATAGAAATGGTCATAAAGAAGTTGAAAAATAACAAAGCCGCGGGCATCGACGACCTACCGTCAGAACTGATAAAAAATGGAGGCCCTTGCCTCAACAGGCAAATTTGTAAATTAATACGCGCAGTTTGGAAAACAGAACGCATGCCGGAGGAATGGAATACCTCTATTATTATTCCCATCTTTAAAAAAGGCGATAAAACGAACTGTAACAATTATCGGGGAATTTCACTTGTGCCTTCGTGCTATAAGATCATGTCCAATGTAATCATAAGTAGACTAACTCCTTTTGCCGAGGAAATCATGGGGGTTACCAGTGTGGATTCCGACTCTATTATACGCGCCCGAATGTACTGGATCCTAGAGTTCTTGGGTGTACCAAGAAAATTAGTTAGACTTATCGAAATTTGCTTAAGCGGCAGTAGGCGTAGAATACGTGTAAACGGAAGTTTATCTGAAGAGTTTTCGATCCGCGATGGCCTGAAACAGGGCGATGCACTTTCGTGCGCCCTTTTGAACTTAGTTTTAGGATACGTGGTCAGACAAGTACAAGCGAATCCGACCGGAGCTACCCTCAATGGGATAATACAAATTCTTGGGTATGCGGATGATCTCCACTTACTAGGGGATGACAAAGAAACCGTAGCTAAAAATGCAGAAATCTTTATCACAAAAGCCAAAGATATTGGTTTGGAAGTTAGCGAAACGAAGACGAAAAAAAGCGTCGTCAGATCCGAACAAAGTAATGTAGGCGGGGACCTAATGGCCGGAAATATGAAATTCGAAAGGGATAAAGAGTTTAAATACCTCGGGTCTATTAGCGAAAATAACATTGAAAATGAAATAAACGCGCGGCTGCACGCTGGCTATGGGTGCTATTATGCAGCAAACACGCTACTAAAATCGCGATCGCTATCTAGAGACATCAAAGTAGGAATTTACAAAACGATAATAATGCCGGTCGTCATGTACGGGTGTGAAACGTGGGCGCTGACGAAGGGAGAGGAGAATAGGTTTAGAGTTTTCGAAAATAAAGTACTTAGAAAAATCTATGGTTCAAAGAGGGACGAAGACACTGGTGAATGGAGAAAACTGCATAATGATGAGCTGCATGCTCTCTACGGGTCAGCAAATATTAATAGAGTAATGAAAGCGCGTAAATTAAGATGGGCGGGGCATGTAGCAAGAGTGGGCAATGAAAGGACAATGGCGCAAGTTTTAAGAGGGAAACCGACTGGTAAGAGACCCCTAGGCAGACCGAGAAACAGATGGAAGTAAAATGTAAGGGATGATCTAAAAGAACTAGGACATGATTACTTAAACTGGATGGAGGATGCACAGGATAGAGATGCGTGGCGGTTTCGGGTAGATGAGGCAATGAACTTTCGAGTTCGTATTGCTAATCGATAATAATAATAATAATAATAATAATTGGTGGCGTAGGGATGTGGCGACCCCATCGCCCGAGAGCTCCGGCTCTTGCAGTCAGCCACGTTGCTTTGGGCTAACTCCCCAATGCAATGAATTATGCGGTTACGACACCAGTATCACGCAGTGCCACCCACAATAGGCCTCTCTCGGATGGAGGCCATGGTTCAGTTGGGAGTGGCAATAGGACCGAACCGAGGCGACGACCCCTAATTACTGCTGAAGAAGTGAAGAAAGTTATCGCTAGAACTAAGAA
>CAKNYM010015613.1:0-13825 GCA_932195095.1 Andricus curvator | reverse complement strand
AACTAAAAATGGTGGCATCCCTTCCAAAAATGGCGGCATCCGGCTAGGTTGTCACACTGTCTCTGGACCCTCTGTACCCCAATATACAGGGGGTCCAGAGACAGTGTGGCAACCTAGTGTCATTCTCGCTGATTGGTTCCGCCGTTTTAAGCAGACTTCCGCCACATATATAGATATACTTAGTATATCCAGGGGGGTGACTCGCCATACAAATGCGCTGTGTCAGTTTTGTGAAGGACGGCAGAAAATGAAACACCGGCGCCACTAGCGCGGCGCCCTTCATTTGAATGAAAGCTGATTAGATTCATGGGAGATTTAGTATTTTTCGCAGTTTTTATAATATTTTGGACGTTTGTGGATAATTTAAAAACTTTGAGCTTGAATTAAGTAAGGATTAACTGTTTCTAGAATTTAAAAAATATCTAGGGTTAAAAATAGACCTTACATACACTGGAAATGTCGGTTTTTAATTTTCAAGTAGAGTGGAATGGTAAAATATAAAGATTACGCCTTTAACGTTTAAAACAAATGA
Source organism: Andricus curvator (assembly GCA_932195095.1). Lineage (NCBI taxonomy): Eukaryota > Metazoa > Arthropoda > Insecta > Hymenoptera > Cynipidae > Andricus > Andricus curvator. The sequence continues at coordinate 13,293 of CAKNYM010015613.1, read as the reverse complement.
ACTAAATGCTCTGCAATGATAATATAAAAAACAGTTTTTCTATTTTTAATGACTTGAATGATCCTAATCTATCATTACATTATAATAAAAATATACAAGAAATGATGAAAATCATAATTTTTAATATTCAGTATATTGTATTGATCGTGAAATGGCTGAAAAGATTATCAGTAGTAAAGTTATTAACTTTACTGTACATTTAGTCATTTATTTATTCAAAAATTGAATTAAAATATGGAGATATAAATTCAATATATGGAGTAAGGACAGTAGGAGGATATATAGGAGTAATAAATGCCAGGTTAATTTATTTAAATAAATATAATAATTTAAATTATTTACAAATATACTACGATAAAAGTATACCAATTATTATACAGACAGAACATAATATTTTATTATATACAATTGATACTATTTTGACTGCAAGAAAATCATTATTGCACAATTATAATTTACTTTAATACTTGAATTTATTGATAAATTATTGTAATCGTACATAAATGTCGAAACTCAGCGATATAATTCAAAACTGTCATTAATGTTACTTTTACAATTTTCTTAAAGATAGTAAGGGTCTTAATATATTTTTAAAATTTCAAAAACTAATGAAACTATAATGTTACACACTATTACAATAATCTAAAAGTTTGGCAAGAAGAAAAATATATCAAAATTTAAAAATCAATGTAGTCATGAAACCATCAGAGTCATTCAATTATTTTAAGTTAAAGAACATCGGTGTAAACAAATCCTCATACTTACCGCCATAACCGTTCCATCCGGAGCTAAAACTTCCTTTTTCCAAATTATTTGATCCTTTAAAAAGTGATCTTCATACACTACATGTCCAGGTTTAACAATAAAATCCTTTTTGAGAGTTGACCAAGAAAACCGACTCTCTGAGAACGGCAATTAAATGCGAACTCAAGAGAAACAAATATCAAGGTCTATATCTTAATGTCTCTGTTGTTAAATTTTTCACGAAGAGAATTATAAACAATTCAATCTGTTCAAAAATTTATTTTTGAAACAAAAAGGCTCAGAAACTTTGTGAATCCAAAAATCAGTTGTTTTGAAAAGACACATTCAAAAAGTTCAAAATATACAAAAAGAATTGCATAGAAAGGCCTCAAAATATGTTTCCGAACAAAATTGTAATCGACTCATTAGAGACAAGTATATAACAAGAGGAAAAAAGAGGAAAAAAGAGGGAGAGAATTGGGAAAGAGACAACCAAGCCATCCTCACTCTCTTTTTTTAACTTTCAACTTTTTAAATTTTTAACTTTTAATTTTCGGTATGAGTATCAATCTCTAATATTTCAGGAATCCTTTATGCACTTTAATACTTGTTTTAATTGCCAATGAACAGAACATTAAAATACAATAATTTCACATGTTTCCTATAAAAATTCGATAAAACTATCAAGGGCTTTGTTATATCTCGAAAGGTCTCTTTTCAAATTGATTGCATTATTGCACTCTCTCTCTTTATCTATAACATTTCCATGAACAACCTTTTTCTATGGTTCCTTTATTCAATTTGATTTAGTTTTCTACTTAACGCGTAGAAAGATTTGACCTTTTTAACAGGACCGTCATTCCCGTTAATGCCTGAGCCCCACAATCTGTCAATTTCCGTGAAATTCATGATGATATGTTAAAATTTCTAAGAAACTTCAGTTTCACACCAAGTAGAAAACAATGAAGGAGAAAAAAGAATTATCCTTCTGCTGTTATGTCCTATATTCCATTGTGAAAGGGAAACATGTAATCCATTAGAAGTCTTATATGAAAACCATCAGTACAAACCCAATTTTGATTGTCACAATCACCATAAAATCGTGAATAGATAATAAAAAAACTTTTTCAAAGATATTTTTTATAAATTTGAAACAAAATTGTTGATTTTAAATTAATTTAAATTTCCAAAATCAAATTCGTCGAATTGAATGGAATTTTGTTCAAAAATTCAGAAAAGTTTATTCAAATTTATTTATTTTTTCATTTAGTGCAATTTTAAAGTTACACTTTAACTTCACTTTACAATCTAACGGAATTTTTGGTAATTTTTCATTTTGCACACTCTTTTTTAAAAAAATTGTTATTTTGATTCTTCAAAATTTCGTCTAGAGCGACTGAACCGTACCGGGTCACTCTGAGTACTGAAATCATTTCAAAAAAGTAAAAAATAGACGAAACGAAAAGTCCCTTTGAAATTGACAGATTTTGGTTTGTACGCATTTTCCCAAGAACTCAAGTACAGTGTAGATTGTACTGTTAGTGTAACCTTTTTTTTATATGTACACTCATTCCTAGACAAGAGACAGTCAACAATCGTAAAAAACACATGTTGGAGAAATTCTTCAGAAACTGGACTTTGAAGTATTTTCCCATTTTGAAAAAGCAATTATCCCAGTGTCATAGTACTCAATAAATCAATCTATTTAAGTTTTTTCATCTCTAAGTTGCGTTTGCATTTTTTGTAATTTTTTAGATTTTCTCCGAATATTTTAAATTTATTAATTAAAGATTAAAGATTTCTGAAATATCAAGGATAATTTATACAACAACAAATTTTTTTGTTTATTACACACGGTGAAGCTTATTAAAATCAATAAAATAAAGTTTCTGATTAATTATGATCTTATTTGTAACAATTTCTTAAAATTAAAAGATCTTAATGAAAAACTTACAATATAAATGGAGAGTTAGTCAATAAAGTTCTATTCAATAAGAAACAATAAAATTTTAAATTTTCTTTATTTTTCAATTAATCAAAAGATAATATCGATGCATTTTTTATACACAGTATACGTATTGAATGAAACTTGTTAAAGTATTCTATTGAATAATTAATTTAAAATCAACAATTTTGTTTCAAATTTATAAAAAATATCTATGATAAAGTTTTTTTATTATCTATTAACAATTTTATGGTGATTATGACAATCAAAATTGGTTTTTTGCTGATGGTTTTCATATAAGACTTCTAATGTATTGAATTTTTCCCTTTCACAATGGAATATAGGACATAACAGCAGAAAAATAAGTATTTTTTCTCCTTTATTGTTTTCTACTTGGTGTGAAACTGAAGTTTCTTAGAAATTTGAACATATCATCATGAATTTCGCGGAAATTGGCAGATTGTGGGGCTCAGGCATTAATGGGAATGACGGTCCTGTTAAAAAGGTCAAATCTTTCTACGCGTTAAGTAGAAAACTAAATCGAATTGAATAAAGGAACCATAGGAAAAGGTAATTCATGGAAATGTTATACATAAAGATAGAGTGCAATAATGCAATCAATTTGAAAAGAGACCTTTCGAGATATAACAAAGCCTTTGATAGTTTTATCGAATTTTTATAGGAAACATGTGAAATTATTGTATTTTAATGTTTTTTTCATTGGCAATTAAAACAAGTATTAAAGTGCATAAAGTATTCCTGAAATATTAAAGATTGACACTTATACCGAAAATTAAATTTAAAAATTCATTCAAATATAAAAAATGGAAAATAATGTAAATAACAGTACGATAAGAAACTTCAGTCTCATATGTACATACATTACTAATATTAAGCTTAAGATAGAAATATGTGTTCGTAGTATCCTATCAAATTATACCCTGATGAGGAGATCTAAAGTGGTCTCGAAACATGTTTGTCCCAAAAGTAGTATAAAAAAGACGGAGAAAGAGAAAGGAAAAGAGAGTGAGGATGGCTTGGTTGTCTCTTTCCCAATTCTCTCCCTCTTTTTTCCTTTTGTTATATACTTGTCTCTAATGAGCCTACAGTTTTTCTCAAGCCGGTCTATTCACGCAATACTAGCCTCGTGCTAGACTGGCGCTGTCTAGTTTTGCTACGTATTTAATTCAAAACTTTATGCTGTCTAGTCCCAGTCTTGGCGCTATCTAGGAGTTCCTTGCGAATTTGAATATATAAAGATTGTCCAGATTTTAGTTAGTTTCTAGATAGAATCACGGTTTGGATTGAAGGGCATGTGATACTTAAAAAATTATCGATTTTACCAGTGTTAGGTTCCCCCGGCTTTTTTCCTACAATAATAAATATTTTGTCTTAAAAATTTGGGGAATGATAGCGAACATGCTAACGGACGTCCCCGAACTCTGCTTTTGTGGAAAAATAGAAAAAAAATTTATTTTGCTAAATTTGATAATTATGTTTCTATTTTGAGGTTATGTGTGTCACAATTCTCCCCAGCTTTACTTCCAAACTACACAATATTTTGGGCCAAAAACTTAGGACAAGCAAAAAACATAGTAACTAATGTCCCGGAACTAACCTTGTTTGTAGGAAATTAAAAAAGTTTATTTCATAAATAATTTGTAAGTGGCGAAAAATTGAAAATTAGTTTGAAAGTTTATGGTGGTTTGTACGCCCTCTATGCCACTAGCTTTTTTTTACAGAAGCTGTAAGCAGTGCTCCCAATCTTGCTCCCCAACCGCACTGCGCATGCGTGGCGCCGAATTTCTGATTGGCTGCATAGCGTGCGCTTATTTAAAATGTTCAAAATATGCAAATTATTTGTTTTAAACAAATAATAATTAGAAAATGCATAAAATACATTTTTCATTGTGAAATAAACTTTCGCAGTCATAGATATAATAATAATTTGATTTCACTGCTGAAAACACATTATTCTGTTGCAACTAATTATGAGAAAAAATTTGTCTTTCTTCGATGTCCGAAGGAATAATGTGTTTTCAGCAGTGAAATCAAATAATTAATATATTTATGACTGCGAAAGTATATTTTGCAATAAAAACTGTATTTTGATGCATTTTCTAATTATTATTTGTTTAAAACAATTAATTTGCATATTTTAAACATTTTAAATAAGCGCGCGCTATGCAGCCAATCAGAAATTCGGCGCGACGCATGCGCAGTGCGGTTGGGGAGCAAGATTGGGAGCACTGGCTGTAAGGCATGTAAGCTTCTTGTAAGGCTTTGTCGGTAAGCACTTGCCTCAAGAATGAAAATATCAAATCACGTATGAAAAAGGTCACTGACCTTCTTTAAATGCTGAGGTTAACCACACGTTTTATTTTAGCAGGAAATGTCCTGATTTTTTATTGCTATCTTAATTTTACGTTGCGTGAAACTAATTTCATTGCGTGAACCTAAGAATGGGAGTGCGCGTAACGGCGGGGGACACAGATTTTAATCATCTTTTGCCAGCGAAGAGAGCTGAATTTGAGTTGAAAAAAGCTCAAATCGTTTGCTTAGACTCAGATACAAAGCGGTTTACGAGAAAAAAAAAAGAGTTGAAAGAAATCCGTGCAAAATGAGTATCGGTCGAATTGTAAAGGGATCAAGCAAGCACAGATAGGGTAATGGTTTAGGTTCGAGGCTATAGAGGTGGCTGTCATGCGTTCTCGTCCTCGTACATTTTTTTATTTTTTTTTTCGTTTTTAATTCTTTTTTTTTTAAATATTTTAACCATAAATATGCATAAATGTTATAAAAATAATAGATATTTTAAGGATAGAAAAATTATTATTTTTGGCACGAAAATTTTTTTAACCATATAAGTTATAATAGACGAAAAATGGAATAGTTAAATTTTTAGTTGAAAAAATAAATGTCCAATAAAAAAAAAACTAATTTTCTACCAAAAAAGAATATTTTTTAACAAAATACATGAATTTTCAACCAAAAAGGTGAATTAGTCACCAAGAAGATTAATTTTCTACCACAAAAGACAAAATTTCAACAAAATATAGAGATTTTCAACCAAATAGTTGAATTTTCAAATTATCATTAAGGTAAACGTCCCAGTAATCGCCACCATAAGAGATTTCATTCACTTCAAATATTTAGAAAATTGTTTTGGAAGGATTAGTTAAAAAATTATTGGTACTGATTGAAGCATTCAACATCCTAGAATATTATAAAAATTGGGTTTACATTATATTTAATATTACTTCTTATTGATAAACAATTACAAGTCAAAAAGGACCGATGTCCCAGTCACCGCCATTTCCAAATCTGCCATGTACTAGTAATCGCCAGTCGTTGTCCCAGTCTTCGCCAAAAAGGTTAAGTTTTCTTGAAATCAGTTTTTAGTGATTTGGACGTGTATTTCAAGTGTATCTTTGTATTTTAAGTATACTTTAATGAAATGAAAGATGAATTGTTAGTTTTATATTGATTGCGAGATTGAGGCCTCCGAGATGAAATCCGTCGAAACATAACGTCAAAATCGAATCTTCTTATTGATAGTTCCAATACGTCTGATGGACATTATAATAATTAATCATAATAAAAATGAATTTTCTTTTAGAATTTTAGTTTTTATTTCAATTAAAAATATTTTGGAATAAAATTAATATTTTATTTATAAGAAATAAAGTGGTCTCAAAAATAAATCGAAGTAAATATTTATTAGAATTTTTATCACGATAAGTGATAACTACAATGATGAAATTCTTTTATAATACTGAATATTATAATTAAAAATTATTAACACTTTCCTTTTTAAAATAAAATTCGAAAAATAATATTGAGTTGTATAAAGTCATATAACCTAACTTTGTTCTATAAAATGGCTAAGTACAACATAATTACATGGGATGCAAAAATTTACACTCTGGTAATGTGTATAATTAACTTTTTTGCAACATAAATTATAAACACAATGACGAAATTTGATAAATTGCAGTGACTAAAAAAATCATGTGTATTTGGAGGTTATGTTCTGTTTACGTTGTCAGAACATTAAAACTATCAATAATTATATATCTGTTACACATTTTTCTTTATATTATGCAGTATAGATTAATGTTAGCTAATGAAAAACTACTCAATAAATATTAACTTCACTAAAAAATGATAATAAACTAAAAAATTGCTGACGAAATCACTATAATAGTCATGCCAATATTTTACATCACCTTTTTTCAGTTTTAAGCACTAATTTATATTAGGATTACTTTTCACGCAGTAACAAGTCAGTTCTCCGATTTCATTTCACGCCTTTTTGAAATTAATTAAATCATTATTATTAATATTACATATTTGTAACGAAATATGGAAATAAAATTTTGACAGATTTATCCCGCGATTACTCGAGCAACCATGCTTTTGAAATGTCCCTATAATCGCGCCCGATATTTCTCGAACGGGAAGGTACTAAATGAAGAATTTGCTTAATTTTATGTAACAAAAATGATCTTTCATTACAAAAAAATAATTTTCGTCCCGATCAAGTAATTTCTCGACATATTAAAAGCTTAAGCAAAGAAACGTCTTTCATAATCTAAATGTTAAGCTATTTTCCACGTTTCGTGATTCATGGCCACCGGCAATACAAATCAATTTTTTTTTACCCATGTGCACTATTTGTACAAAAAAACGAATTTGGTTTCCATAACAAACACTGTTCAAACTTACTTAAAAATATTTTAGGAATGTATTTTAATGCGGAAAATACTTACTTCTGGCGTTTACACTTCAAAACTGGCGATTACTGGGACCGCGGCGATTACTGGGACGTTTACCTTAATAGTTCAATTTTGAGTTAAAAAAATAATTCTAAGAAAATGTTAACAAAATAGTTAAATTTTTAACAAAAAGAAAAGATTTTTCAACTGAAATGATGAATCATCAACCAAAAAAATGAATTTGTAGTAAAGCAATTCCACTCGGTAGATTTTTTTCTAAAGAAAGGATAATTAGTGCGCGCGTAGCACGCACAATGTTCTAGTTGCCTAAAGAAAGCCATGTTACTAAATATCTCTAAAATATCGAACACATTGTTGTCGAAAACCTGATTGTTTGCAACACTGCGTCAATTTAACTTTGAGTGACTGTTTTCAGGTTGTTTATCTTTTAATGACGATTAATGAATATTCTGCACCATCGATTTTGTATATCAGAATTTCTAAATAAATAATTTAACGTCATCACACAATTTATTTCTAAATATTTATAAACATTATTGATAGAAGAGAACATTTAAATTGGAAATAATTGCTTAATATTGGGAAATAATTCTGTTCTTAACATTTTGCTACCACACCATAATTTGTGAACTTTTGTACATGTTCAAAGAGATATCAGAAAAATCAAATTATGGGAAAAACTTATTTTGAAGAATTCATAAAAAAATTTAGAAGCTTTTTAAAAATTAAGTAATTAAGTAAGATTTTGAGATGAACTTTTTTTAAAGATTTCTGGGAAAATTTTAAATGGTTTAAGTTTAATTAAAAATAATAATTTTAAGTTTTAAAGATTTCAAAATGTGTGGAAAAAGAATATGGAAGACAACAAGACAATTCTTTAATTTTTTAGGAATTAAAAAAATGTTTGCCAACGGCGATAGCACGCTGAAAAGACCAGTTCTCGTAAGATCACTGAAGTTAAGCATTGTTGGGCGCGGTTAGTACTTGGATGGGTGACCGTTCAGGCATACTGCGTGCTGTTGGCCCGTCCTGGGTGTGGTGGGCCCACATTGGTAGTAAATATCCACCTAGAAACACTACCCGAATCGGGTAGTGAGGCAATGAACTTTCGAGTTCGAACTGCTAATGAATGTATGTATGTATTAAAAAAATGTTTAGGTAAACTCAATTTTGTTGAAAATTGGTCTTTTTCGGTTAAAAATTTAACTATGCGGTCGAATTTTTTGTTGAAAATTCATATTTTCAGTTTGAAAATTATACTTTTTGAAACATATTTAGAACTTTTAGAAGTTTGGAAGAAATAAAAAAATATTTCATAAATTTCCGGAAATGCTTACAAGTTTTAAAATATTTTTAATCTATTCAAAACCTCTTAAATTCCTGAAAATATTCTTAGCTGACTCGAATTTTTCTTGAAATTTTGGAAAATCATTCAAAAAGTAAAAAAAATTGTGTTAAAATCTTCCAAATTTTTCTAGTAATTTTAAGAAAATTTGTTTATTCACTTGAAACTTTTCAAAAATCTTTAAAAGCTTTTAAAGTTTTTGTTTGAAATCTTCAAAAAATAGGCATTTTTTTAAATCTTTCACAGTTTAAAATTCCTTTTCAATCTCTTCAAATTTTCTGAATATTTCTTGAATTCACTCGATTTTTGTTTGATTTTTCAATCTTACCAAATTGAAACATTTAGCTTTAAGGTCTTCTACTCTTTTTCGAAATTTAAGGAGATAATTTGAAATATTTTTCAATTTTCTCTTCAAGTTCATTTTTGAAAACAAAAAATCATAAAAAAGTTTCCCATAAATCTTAAGAAAATTCTTTTTTTAATCCTTTTCAAATTTTTAAACCATCTAATATTTTTAAATTATTCAAATTGTTCATGAAATGTTTTGAAATGTTTTTAAATCTTCTCTTAAAATTAATTTTTTAAAATAAAAAATCATTTTAATTTTTCCTAGGAACCTGAAGAATTTTATTTTATTTTCTTGAAACCTTACAAAATTCCTAAAATATCTTATAAGTTTTTATTATTTTTGAATAGTTTCCAAAGTTCTAAGTGTCTCTTAAACTTACTCAAATTTGTTCTAATTATGTATTATGGCAAGCTTTTGCTTTAAAATCTTTTACACACTTTTTCAAAATTTTAGGAAATAATTAAAAATGTTTTGTAATCTTTTTCAATTTTCTTTTAGAATTTATTAAGAAAAAAATAATTTCGTATTTTCCCATGAATCTTAAGAATATTTTTTTTATTCTCTTGACGCCCTGCAAAATTGAGTTTACCCTCGAGTCTACCTAAAATTTTTTTAAACCCTGAAAAATGAAAAGAATATTCTTTTTTAACACATTTTGAAAACATGAACACTTAAAATTATTCTCTTGAAATTATACCTAAACCATTATAATATGGTAGCGAAATATTAAGAACAGAATCCTACATTTTCAAAAACCCGGACGAAGTCGAAAACCCTGTAGGACAAAAGTCGCGTTCTTCAAGAAGAGGACAGCTGAACATTTTTTGAAAGCTTTTTAAGGATTTTGAAGGGTTTGAGGATCATAAAACAATTTTTGTGATTTTTTTAAATTTCAGGAAAAATTCTAATCATTTTAACGAATATTATGAAGTTTTTAAACAATTTTAAAAGTAATTTAATATTTGAAAATATTTTTAAAAATTCAAAACAAAATGTAGATTTTTGAAGATTTCGGAATAAATCTGAGAAGGCTTTCGAGAATTTCCAAAGGTTTCTAAGTAATACCATTTTTTCCAGATTCCTGTGAAAATTTAAAATGATTTTTTATTTCGAAGAAAGAATGTGAAGAGAAAATTTAAACAGATTAAAAATTTCTTTTTAAAGATTTTCAAAAATGTTCGAAAAATAATCTGGAAGATTTGAAGTCATTTTTCTTATTTTCCATGATTTTAAAAAAAATTCTAGGAAAAATTTGAAACAAAATGTAGAAATTGAAAGATTTCAAATAAAAATTTAGAATCTTTTTAAGAATTTTAAAAACTTTCAAGAGAATAAAAAAATATTTTAAGATTACTGGAAAAATGTTCAACAATTTTTGAATTTTTTATACATGTCGAAAAAAAATCTAGAAAATTTGAAAGAAAAACTTTTTATCTGAATTTTCGGAAATCTTTTCCAGGTTTTAAAATATTTGTAATCATTTCCATAATTTCTAAATTTCTTTTAAGCTATGTCAAATTTTTCTTAAAATTTTGTAAAATCTTTCAAAATTAGAAAAATTTCCTTAAAATATTCTAGGTGTTGCATTTTTAGATAATTTTTTCAATTTTATGTAAGAATTATTTTTTTTGTAATAAAAAAATTATTTAAACATTTTCCATAATTTTAAAGATCTTTTTTACTCTTTTGGAACTTTTTAAAATTGTTAAAAAGCTTCTAAATTGAATGTCGAAATTTTCAAAAATATATAATAATATAAAATAATATATATAATATTTAAGAAGGTTTTTAAGCATTTTGATATGTTTCAAGGTAATAAATCTGTTTAAGATTCGTGGGAAAATTTTAAATTAAATTTTATTTTAAAAAATGATTTTGAATAAAAAATTCAACCAGATTAAATTTTTTTTTTTATTTTCGAAAAAGAATATAGAAAATTTTAAGGCATTTTTTTTAATTTTGCAGGATTTTTTTTTAAATTGTAAAAGAACTCGAATAATTTTAAAATATATTAAGAAGTTTTTAAGAAATTTTCAAAGAATTGAAAATTTGAAAAGATTTGAAACAATTTAAAATAAAATGTAGATATTCGAATATTTCGAAATAAATATAATTAGTTATTTATTTCATTATTAAATTTAAATTTAGGTAATAACAGTTTTTTTAAGATTGCTAAAATAAAATTATTTCAAAAGGTAGGTTTAGAAGTTTAAAAAAAACTTTAAAATGAATCAAAAGTTTAAAAATATTTAAAACAATTTGAAACAAAATGTAGATTTTTGAAGATTTCGAAAGGAACTTAAGAAGGTTTTTAAGAATTTTTAATGTTTTCGAGGTGATCAATTTTTTTTTTAAATTCCTGGGAGAAATTATTTTTTATTTAAAAAAATAATAATTTCAAGTGAAAATTTAAATAGATTTAAAAAGATTTTCAAAAATGTCGAAAAAGCATTTGGGAGATTTCAACATTTTTTCAAATTTGCAGAAATTTTTAAAACTTGTAGGAAAAATTTGAATTATTTTAAAAGATATTTGAAAGGTTAGAAGTTTCGAAAAGATAAAAAAATAATTTACATCTTGAAAATATTTCATAAAATTGTAAACAAAATATAGAATTTTAAAGATACCAAATAAAAATTTAGAAGCTTTTCAAGAATTTTAAAAGGTTTCAATAGAATAATGAAATATTTTTAAGATTTCTGAAAAAATTTAGAAGGATTTTTGAAAATTTTTAATCTGTCAAAAAAGAATCCGGAAGTTAAAAACATGAAAAGTTCAATTCAACGACGCAATGTTGCAATATTTTTAACACTGTTTGAACAATAAGAAGGCCATATTAAGAAATTGTTAACAATTCGTGCTCTGTTTTCCTTTCCAAAATACTGCTTTCTCATTGTTTAGACAATCTTAAAATTATAATTTAATGATAAATAAAATTAAAAATTAAAATTAATTAAAAAAATTAAAAAAAAATATAATGAATGAATGTCCGCTATAAATTAATTATGCATATTCCGGGTCCTCATGCACTTGAATAAGCATCAGTTTGAATAAGTATCAATTGAATCACTTGAAAAAAGTTTTGTTTGACTTGTATAGCTTTTTTTTCTTACGCAAAAATACTTTATTGCCCTTTAAATCAAAATTTATAAAATTTCAGTAATTGCTAGTGAAATTTTACAGATTGGTTAAAATAACTTTTTGAAATTTTATGTATTTCTTGAAAATTTATGTATTTTTTAAAAATTCATCTTTTTTAACGGAAAACCAATTTTTTGGTTCAAAATTTTTATGTTTTTTCATTATACTTTTTTACTTGAAGATTCAAGTACTTTGTTGAAATTTCTGTTCTTTTTTTGTTTCAATCCGAATGTTTTTTATTTTAAATTAAAATATTTTTCTGTTAAAATATCAATCATTCTTAAAAGTTAAATTTTTAAATTGAAGATTCATAATTTTAGTTAAAAATTTGTTTTTCTTTTCGGTTGAAAATTCAAACACTTTGGTAGAAAATTGAACAATTAGATTTAAAATTTATGTATTTTGTTGAAAATTTATTTATTTTGTTGAAAATTTATGTAGTTTTAAAATGTTTTTTAAAATTATTCTTTGTTGATTGAAGATACAAGTATTTTGTTGAATGTTCGTTTTTTCTGTTTAATCCATATCTTTTTTATTTAAAATTCAAGTATTTTTTCAATCAAATATCAATTATTACATTTTGCGTTAAAAATTCATCTTTTTAGGTTGAAAAATCCACTGCTTGGTTAAAAATTAAACTACTTTCTTGAAGGTCAATTTTTTTAGTAAAGATTCATAATTTAATAAAAATTTGTTTTTTGTTGAACATTCATTTTATTAACTGATAATTTAAATACTTTATTGAACATTCAACTGTTTGGGTAAAGATTAATTTTTGTTGTTGAAAATTCATATTCTGATGTTGAAAATTCAAGTGTTTTGTAGCAAATTTGTATTTTCGACTCGAAAATTCAACAATTTGGTAGGAATTTTAACAATTAGGTTGAAATCATCATCTTTTGAAAAATTTATGTATTTTTTTAGAAATATATATTTTTTAAAAGAAAATCAATTTTTTGGTTGAATTTTTTTTTTCATTATTCTTTTTTAGTTGAAGATTCAAGTATTTTGTTGAAAGTTCTTTTTTTTT
>CAKNYM010015608.1:0-24325 GCA_932195095.1 Andricus curvator | reverse complement strand
ATAATGAATAAATTTCGGCATAAAACAATCTTTATGTTGTGTTATTGGTGACGTACAATGTTACTCCAATCGCATTACTTGATATTGTATGGAGACGGCCAAATTGCCGGCATGCGCCCAACGGTGTGAGTCTAATTGGCGCGCCCGCTTGAAGGTTAATTTACGTTGCTCTTGAAGCCCATGTTCTTTATGCTAATAGTATGTAGTCTACTCAACATTCTTTTCAAATCATGGGCTGATTTTGCCGTAACAATCTTATCATCTGCGAACGTTAATGCATGCACATTAACAGTCCCGAGATCGACGTCTTCTTCCCCTAATTTTGCCATTCTTAGATATTTGTCCATGAATATAATGAATAGCCCAGAGCATGTAACGCATTCTTGCCTAACACCCTACCTAATATGAAATCAGTTACTCAGTTGACCATTTACCCTTACACTCGCTTTACTACCTGCATATATTGCTTTTATTGCTTTTAGGGGCTAACCATTGATTTCATATTCTTTCAGAACACTCAGACTTAAATTTCATTCAGCTGATCAAGGGCTTTCTCCAGATAAACAAATGCACATGAAACTTTTTTGTTTACTTTCAGACTTATTTCTGTGATCAGTCTTAAGCTAATTATCTGATCCGCGCATGATCTTCCTGGCATAAGCCCGCATTGTGCTTCCTAGATCATTCCTTCTATTATGTCCATGATCTTACCTTTACCATCTTTGCCCTTGTAGACAGAAACGATAATCGCCTTACTCGAATCATTTGAAACTTTCCCTTTTTCAGCACATATATTCATTAACTCGCTCAGCCTTGCAAACAGATACTCGTCACCGTTCTTGGGTTACTACTTCGCTGCCTTCAATGGGATTTTCTAACGTATCTTCTATGTTATACTCCATGGTGTCACCTACAAATAATTTCTGGCGATAGTCACTTATACATTATTTTACTTCTTCCGTGTCCCATACCATTTGTCCTTTGGCATTTCTAATCCCGGCTAACTGTGTACTACTACATTCTTTCCTAATCTTGCTAACCACTTTACAATATAATTTCTTATTTCCTTCGAAATATTCTTGCATTTTCTTATCTTCTTCCGCTTGGATTTTACTGTTGCTTTCTTTAACTAGTATTTTTATTTGTCTGTTCTCATCCTTATAATCATTTTCTAGTCTATTTCTCTCGTCATTTCTAAGACCTGTAAAATTAAACTTTCTCAAATACTCTTAATTCTTCTTGATAATAGCTACTCGGATTTTATCGGTCCACCAAGCATCACCAGCCATTCTTCCTACAACCGCAGTACCACAGACTTCAGTTGCATTCCTAACAATAATTTCCTGAAGCATTTTTCATGTGCCCCCCATGTCTTTGTTTCGTATTCGCGTCTCCCAAATTGTCTTATGTAGACGTTCGTTTATCTTATTCTGAAATTCTATTCGCACTTCCGGTTTCTGTAAATTCTCTATTTTGATTCGCGTCTGCTTCATCTTTTTAGTTTCCTTTTTCCTTTATCCTTGACCTAGATTCATTTTTGAAACTAATAGGTAATGATTCGTTCTACTTCAGAATTTCACATAACTCGTGTGTTCCTTATTAGCCCTCTGAGCCTCTCATCCGCTATGACAGTCATTTTACTGAGGCTTTCACCTTTGCACCAAGTATATAAATATGTATCATTTTATGCCTGAACCAAGTATTTGAAATAAACAAGCCCTTTTTTACCATAAGCTAACCAACCCATCCATTGCTATCTCCGAGTAGAATGATTCTTTCCCTCAGTACCGCAAGTACCTATAATATCATTGAATGAGTTTCAGAAGGCATCTATTACTTCAATCCTTGAACCATCAACTGGGGCATTCTGTTTTGCTCTTTAATTGATAATCAGACCGACTCCTTGACTACCATGCGATTCATTATATAATGAATAGCAGATAATTATCTACTTCCACCATAGTTCAAGACCTTTTTCTGTTTCCGTCCTGTGACATCCCTTCTTCTCGTTCTTAGGTACACATATATTTAGCTTCCTTATGTTGATCGTATCCCGCAATCTTTTTTCCCTAAGATCATTTACACCTCTAGCATTCTACACACCCAGTTTCCATTCGTCGCTTGAAATTTTGCAAGGGACATGCCTTGTGTCAACCATAGCTACAATCCAGTCCGAGGCTACACTTTCTTTGTATTATTATTCATTGCTTAGAGTGTATCTACAACCATCTACCAACTTGGTGCGAGAAATGTATTTCGGTAGTATAAAATCGTGTCTATAATAAGTTGCTAATTAGTCATAAAGTGGTGACTTCAGTTATAACGTCAGTCCAACCAGACTTCAGTCATTCGAAGGGAAGTATGGAAACGAAGCTAAAACCAAGAAGGTTATTACTGGTTTGTGTTGCATACTATAAGGAGAGCATTAGCCTTCTGCAGTTTAATGATAAACAAAAAAAATCGTCACATGTCTGAAAATTTCCTAATACAAGTTTCGTAAAATTACGTCAAATTCTCAAATATTTCAAAATTTTCTTTTAAGTTCCCACATATTGTCCAAAATTTTGATAAATTCCCCGAACTTCCAGAAAATTTTCAATCAATTTCCAAAAATGTCATTTATTTTACAAATTCATGAGCAGCACTTTTTTGTTAGAGGCCTCTTGACAATTCGATACGCAGTTTTCTTCTTAGGCGAGGCTGATTGTCCAAAACAAGAAAATTATCCTTTTATATATAAAATTCTGTTTCTTTAAGATATTAGTCTTCATTATTTCAGTTTTTCTCGAATGTAATAGTAATTGTACAAAAATACTCGTCTTTGCATAAACTATGTCCTTCTAATTATTCCGCTTTATTATGACCGGATTTGAATGAAATTGTTCGTACACGTCAAAATATTTCAAAACAATCGCGCAAGAACGGACTGAGTAAATAAGGAATTTATATTTCATTTTTATTGAAAACAGGTTAAGGCGTAGGCTTTTAACCCACTCCGTCGGCTTGCGGGTTCGATTCCCGCCTCGCACTCTGGAAGAGCCTCGGCGGCCCATGCGGTGAACACTGGCTTAGCAAGGAAGTTGTTCATCTCCGGAGAGTCGTGGGACCGGTACCTCTAGAGAAAAAGGTTTTCCAAGTACTTAAAGCTGTTGCTCTTGGTGGTTCGGAACCCACCTTAAACTGTAGGTCCCCCTCCCACCACCATGAATGTGTGTGGGGGGTGTGTAAAGGAATAGGGAAGAGATACAAGAAAAATGTAAACCCTTAGGGGACACATTAGAAGCTTCCATTCCATTCTGAATATACTTATCGAACCAAATTTGTCGTCAGTTTATGTCAAACTAACTTCTGAGAGACCTCTTGTCAATTTGATACGCAGTTTTTTTGAAGCGGGGCTGATCGTTGAAAACATGAAAATTATCCTTTTAAATCTAAAATTCTGTTTCTTTAAAATATTAGTCTTCATTATTTCATTTTTTTTCGAAACTAATAGTAATAGTACCAAAATACTAATCTCTGCATAAACTTTCCCTCTAATTATTCCGGTTTCTTGGGACCAGACGTGAGTTCCATAGTTTTACTCAATTCGTAAGTAGCACTTTTTTTCTTTACACGCACGGATAATACTTTTTTTAATTGAATGAAACTAGCAAAAAGAGAACGAAATCCACATAAATAATTTATGGAAAGTTAAGAAAAGTACTTAGGTAAATTTTTTTTGTATGAAATTTTGAACCATATTCCTCCTTTTGTTATGGTCCGCAAGTTTTGACCCCTTCTCCTATCTGTTAAACCAAAAAAGACTACAGGAGTTGAATTTTCAACCAAGAAAGATTTCTCTGTCAAAATATAGAAAAAGTTGGATTCGAAATGTTGAATTTTTAAGCCAAAAAGACGAGGTTTCTATAAAACCGTTGAATTTTCAACCAAATAATTGAATTTTCAACCAAGGAGATTAATTTTCTACTGAAAAAGACGAATTCTCAACAAAATACATACATTTTGTATTAAATAGTTAAATTTTTATTTACGAAAATTATTTTACAATTAGCAAAAAAATTCTATGAAAAGTTGAAGTTTCTACCAAATAGTTGTATTTGCAAGCCAAAAAGAGAAAGTTTCTACAAAACAGTTGAATTTTCTCTAAATTTCTAACAAAAAAAGGAATTTCAAACAAATTTTCAACTTTTAACCAAAAAGATGAATTTTTAACTAAAATTATAAATCTTTAACCAAAAAAATAAATTGTTAACAAAGTAGTTCAACTTTCAAGAAATGAGTTGAATTTTCATCCTAAAAATATAAATTCTCAACAAAAAAATTCTAAAAGTTGATATTTCAATCAAAAAGATATTCTAATTTTAAATCAAAATAGTTTAATTTATCCAAAAATTACGACTTTTCAACAAAATACCTTAATCCTCAACTAAAATAGCATGATTTTCAACCAAACAGTTGCATTGTTGAACAAAAATTTATTTGCTAGCAAAAAATACGAATTTTCATTAAAACACATCAATTTTAAACTAAATGGTTGAATATTCAACCAAAAAGAACTTTTTTACCATAAAAGATTAAAGACAAACAATTGGAATTTCTACAAAAAATTGTCAGACAGTTGCATCCGTAACCAAAAAAGATAAGATTTATACAACAAAAGAAGATAAATTTTGCAAAATACAAAGATAAATTTCATGCAAAATAGTTTAATTTTCAACCAAAAGGCATTTTTTAATCATGCAGAAAAAATCAATCAAATTTGTCGCGTTTAAGTAGAAAAACGAAAATAAGAGGAAAGACTGTAAATTCTACTACAAATATATAGGAATTTTGTATGAAGAGTATTTTGGGATGGTAAATATTCTTTTATTTTACACATTTACGTATATTCTTTGAATATACTTTGATTTAATAGAAATTAATTTTTAATACATTTTAAAATATTAGGTCAGAAAACTGGGAATTTTGCTTAGAAAATACAGTTAATTTTCTATTGCACACTTTTTGATTTTGGACTACACACTTTTAAATCCGGACGACATAAAGTGTGTCGCACTACGTAACATTTTTGGTTCTGAAGAAATTATAAAATTGTACGTTTGAAAACCTAAATAATTATTGTTATTAACACGTTGTATTTTCTAAAAATAATTGCATTCATGTTCCACGTTTACTCAATTAAGATAGCTCATATTTTATATGTATGTTTGTTCTCTAAGTTTATCAAATCTTAGTAATATTTAGGGGATAGCATCGGATCAAATCTGACGGTATCTTAGAATCATCTTACAATTATCAAAAAAGTAACATACATCTGTTTAACTTTTGTTGTTTAGTGATTTTCCAACTTGAAAGTATCTTATGTAGGAAGTGTTTTTTACCATGTGCTCCCCATCTAAGGAAGAATAGAAAAGTCGTTGACCTACCCCCCCCCCCCAGAAAAAAAAGATTGCGTAATTTATGCACGGTCCCTAGTCGATTTTTAAAGGAATCTCGGTCAAATATTGTTGTTGTTTTTAAATACACTGGAACCTGGAATTAAAAACGGTTTCGGACATGGCTCGCAGTTGCCTTCATCTTAAGTCCAGGAAATCCAAACGTAAACAGTCAGGGCCGAATGAACCATTTCTGTTGGATTTCGACGCATGCTAACAGCTGACGCAACTAACGCGCTGAGAATAATACCCTCATGCTGTTTGTCACGCATGACTGAGGACCACCTCTTTTTCGGTCCCGCGGTACCCGCATCGCAAAAAATGCTGAGGTCATCAATTTTAAGAATATCTTAGATCCAGGGTTCTTTATTCCAGGTTCCAGTGTAATTATATAAGTTTAAGGAAAAGTTGTAAAATTTAAAATGAAAACTGAAGAACTTCATTATACATTTATTGACAAATTACTACCTACATAAAAATAAGTACCAATAAATGATTTAACGATCTCATTTTTTCCCTGGTAATAAAATGGCCAGATGATAAGTATCTCTCTAAAATCAGCAGAAATTCCTTCGAGCATTAAAGAGGTGAATAATCTCGTTAAACTATTACGCACGTGATTCGCTTTACGAGGCTTTAAAATGCACTCATGTTTACTTGAATACTTATCTGTTAACCAAACGAGGAAATCGTCGAAGGCATTTTAATTTTTAGTGAATATTCGCTTCAGCTTTTGATTCGATTTCAATGAATTTGACGCGTTACAGATTTGGGATTTTCCATCCGAAAAATTCCCACAAAGACTAAATTTTCTAACTATGTGTACTAGGCGACAGTAATAAAACTTCAACTTACTGGCATTGCGGCATAAGAAATTCACTTTGATGTACGTGTAAAATTGCAAGAAGGAAGACATTTACGAGCACAACGACGAGTTTTATTTGCTTCTTATCCACCATGAACTTCTTGATTCCACGTTTCACTACTCTAACGGTACGGCTCGCGAGTACTGAGGAATGCAAGGTGGTGTCATAAAAAATATTCGAAGAGAAAAGCACCTGTTCGAGGGAAGATTTAATAGACATTTGGAACTGGGAATATGTTAAAGTTGGGCTCGGAACTCTCTTTATACGCACCTGAGATAAAGAAAAATACCCATTTTATTCCCATTAATGCAACCACCCCGAGTTCCTTTACGCCTGAAAGACCGCAGACTGCTTATCTGACGATTATAAGGGAATTTAATTTTCTCCTGATACCTAACGCTAATCGTTTGTAAACGATCGGAAAATAAAAAGGGCGAGGTTTACTGCTGGTGTTGGTCGGCACGATAGTCCGTATTACAGCTAATCGCTGATGCGTGCGAGATTCGGCAAACATTAAATAACTCGTATCACTTTCTCAGAAGTAACAGTAGTGTGTACCGTGGGAAGTGTTGGAACAGGTAAGACCACATTTGATTCTAGGATTATCTGATAAACGAGACATTGTCGCTGATTAATTATTCTGAGGTCAGGTGGATTACTCCAACACGTCATTGTCAAAGTCATCAACATGTTTTCAGTTAATAAGATTCTGGAGAGGGTTATTCAATTATTTCTTTTATCAGATGAAAAGAAACGGCTGCAAAGTAGTTTGGTCGCGTTCATTATATGGTGTATCTGTAATTGTGATCATTGGATGATCACTGTGCTCCTTTAGAAAGATTGTTTTGTACACTCAGAGAAAAATTTCTGAACAAAAAAAACTGTTTTCTTGGATAAACATAAAAATTTGGCTAAATTAAACAATTTTTCTTCATTCAACAACATATTTCATTGACCCAGTCAAACGTTTTGGTTGAATCAAACAAATACTCCATCTACCAATAGATTTGGTTAAAGTTACATTAAATTTGGTTTTGTGAACCAAAAAATTTAGCTGGGTCAATGAAGTATTTTGTTGAATCAACAAAAATTTGTTCAATTCAACCAAATTTATATGTATATCCAAGAAAATATTTTTTTTGGTTCAAGAAAAATTTGTTCTGAGTGTATTCATTGTATTTTATATTTATTATGGAAAAGAGTATTTTTAGCAAGAGGACTCTGAGGGGATGAAAAAAGGATATCTGCCTGTAAAATAAGGAGTCTGAGGGGATGGAAAAGGCGATTCAGCATTCGCTTTTTTTATTATTTATTTATTATTGATTATTTATTTTTTCTCATCATTATTTATTGTTTATTGTCCATAGGCCATAACAGATTTTTATATAGTCCAATAGATACATTTGATTAAAAAAAAAATTTGATACTCAAAATATTGGTGTATTTTAAAAATTGAGGATTTTTTCCTTTCATAAACGTCAAACAAATTGACAAATCTATATATATATCATATTCGTTTTTGTTTATGCAGGCCTGTTAAGCATATCAATTGATTTGTCTCATCATAATGAAATAATTTAGGACTTGCAATGTTTCTATATGCCTAATAAAAAAAATACTAAAAAATGAAAAATTTAGCAATTTTTAAAGATGAAACTTTTTGTATAGAAATAGCTATAATCGTTCTATCCACTTATATCAATTAAATACCACCCCGTGTTTGGGAAAATTCGGGTAACAAGGCCTGGTATTATTGCTAATACTGTGATAAAAATTCTGTTTTGTCATTCTCACGATATTCAATGAATTAACATCAATGTTCTTGTGAGAAAATAATATTTCATTAGACTCTACGTGTACATTTTTTCATAAATAAAGGGTGTTTTTTATCTTGAGACATCGAAATATCTCAAGGAATACGCATCCAACGAAAAAAATGACCATGATAAAAACTTTTTATTTTCGAGGGGGAAAAGCGACTCCGCAAAAATTTACCTGACACCCCATCTGCTGTTAGCGGAAAGGAGGGGGGGACTTGGAAATTTCAAATGGGAACCTATTCAAATGGTCGGGTTTTTTGGCTTAGTTCGTACGGGTTGGTTTGTTTGGGTTCGTTGTGTTGCTTACATCCGTTTGGGTTGGATTTGGTATCTCAATACGTTCGTTTGGGTTGGATTGGGAGTCTTAGTTTCTTTGATTTTGGTGGTTTGGTTGTGCTTTTTACCTTCATTTAGGTTTGATTGGTGTCGTTGTATTCCCTCATTACTTTTACAATGGAGGCTTCATCTGTACAAGAGAAAATTGAAATGATTCTCATTTATGAAGAAAGTGGCAGGAATATCGAGGATGCTGTTATTCTTTATGCTCAACGTTTTCCAGACAGTGTACGGTCACGCGCTTCTTTTTACCGGGTTGTCAACAAATTCACTACTGACGGAAGTGTACAAATAAGCCGTAATTCCGGAATGTCTCTAACCAGTGTTTGGTAGGTATTAAAACGTAATGAACATCATCCCTTTCACATTTCACTGCATCACGAACTTCATGGCAATGATTTTCAGAACCAGGGTGACATTTTGTCAACGGCCGCTTCAGCAGATACAAGGGAACCCGAATGTCTTTTTTCAAGTATTATTCTCAGACGAGTCGTCTTTCACGAACCACGGTACGGTTAATCGACATAACATGCCTTATTGGAGTGTAGAAAACCCACACTAGTCAGCGTCCTTGGTCCGTTAACGTTTAGTGTGGTCGAGTAATTGGAGACCAACTTATTGGTCCGTATTTTATTAATGGTAATTTAAACGGTGAAAAATATCGTAACTTTTTGGCAAAAGAACTTCCAACATTGCTTGAAGTCCTAAGCTTGGAAGTGCGACAGAACATGTCGTTTCAACATGTCGGTTGTCCAGCGCATTATTTGGTAAATTGTGAGTGAAGTACTGAATCGCGAATTCAACGGTCACTGGATCGGTAGAGAAGGTACGATAAATTGGCCTGTCGAATCGCCAGACCTTACGTCGCCGAACTTATTTTTGTTGGGTTATTTAAAGAATCTAGTTGATCAAGAAACCCCAAAAACGTGGGAGAATATAAAACAGCTAAACAGGACACCATTGGGAGTGGGAGGACACCATTTCGCGCACCTAATTTAAAATATTCATCGAAAACAAGCACCTCGATGGTGAGAGGCGAGAGAAATCACCGAAAAAAGTACCCAAAAGGGAACAGACTACTACATCCGCGTCGTTGTTCTGCGGTAGCGCTAAAAGTAGCTGATTCATTGACTGCTTACATACCTGGAGTCAAAATGAGAAGCTTGCGTTTAAAAAATTAAATTGAGCTTTCTAATTTGTCTACTCCACTTTAACCCCCTTTCCAGGTGGGTGGAGGGGCTGTGAAAAATTAAATTTATTACAATTGAATATCTCCTGAAAACAATCAACACATCTTTTTTATCTTTCGTTTGGAAGCGCATTCCTTGAATAGTCACCAATGTCATTTCTTGCAAATCCATCGCCATCTGACGCGAATTGAAAAAAAATTTCCCAATAAAACTTACGTATATATCAATGGAGAATCTGAATCTGCAATAAAAAATATAGGTTCCTATTTGAAATTTTAAAGTTACCCCCTCCCACCCCCAGGGGGTGGGGTGTGTGGGAAATTTCTGCGGAGTCGCTATTCCCCCTCGAAAATAAAAAGTTTTTATCAGGGTCATTTCTTTCATTGGATGTGTATTTCTTGAGATATTTCGATGTCTGGAGATTTAGAAAAACACCCTGTATAATCGAAATTGTAAATAAAATATTTAAGACTACCCTCATTCCCAATTTCATGACCCTCACTCGTTTTCGAATAATTTAAAAAAAATTAATGATGATACACACACAACCACATTTATGGTGATATGTCAAAAAATGAAGTTCGAAAATGTTCGTTTTTACAGAGCTTCCTTTATGAGGAAGCAGTACCGAAGAAAAAAACATTCGGCAAAGTAAAAATAATTGGTGACATCAGGCGATCTCAAAAAGAGTTCAAGATAACTTTAATTAAACTTCTGTTAAAAAAATAAGTCCAAGTAGGCGAAAATTAAAAGACCAAGAAATTATAGACCGTTTCAAAATTCTATTAATGTAAGTATTTTTATTCTACTATCAACATCATTTTAGCTAATGCTTGTTCATTAGCGTCTTTCAAAACAGGCTTCATTTCTCCTAAAATGGCTGATATCAGATATTTGTCAGAATTGAAAAAAATATTTCAGTTAAATGAGCTCTGCTAATTAATTATTTTACTTTCTCATTCGTACAATTCATTTTTTTAGTGAAGTACATCAATCGGATATTTTATGGGATTCAAAACAAATATTAGACGCCTGCGAAGCTAATTTTTTAGAAAGAAAATATTTATTGTACTAAAATAACCGCTGTTAATATATATTTTACTTTCGACTGCGTGCATTATATGCTTTTTAGCTAAACGTCACTCACAATCAGATATTGAACATAAAGTTAAGGATTGAGAAAACAATGTTTCTCGAGGGGTTAATTACTCTCGTAATCTGGTGTACACTGTGCACTCTCTGCGATCTTATGCAATCTCATGCAATCCGTTACAATCCCTTGTTATCCCATGCAAATTTGATTCAATTCCGAGCAATTTTTATAAAATCTCGTGCGACCTGTATAAAATTTCGTGCAATCTCATGCAGTCACATACAATTCTTTGCAATTATTCGCAACCCCATGCAATCTTTTTATACAATACCTTGTGATCTCCCCTTTAAGAGAAAATATTATTGAAAGAATTGATGTAAAACAAAGAGAAAGTACAAACGTATGATTAATTTATATATTCAACGCATGATCTCAAATACATCCATGGATTTTGATAAATTTCAAGGAATGTCAAGGAGTTCCAGAGAGTTTTTAGGGCTTATAAGCTATTCCATTAGCTTTCATAAAAATTTACGGGGTTTCACAGATTTTCAAGCATATTAGGAGATTTTAAGGGATTCCAAAGGATATCAAGAAATTTCGAGAGACTTCCAAGGATTTTAAGGCTTTTAAAAGGATTTTATGGGATTTCCAAACCTTTCCACTAATTTAAAAACAATTAATCAGTTTTCAAGAGATTTAGAAATATTTTAACGGATTTCAAAGAATTTTGTAGAATATCCAAAAATTTTAAGATATTTCAGGTAATTTTTGGAAAATAAATGATATTAAATTAAATCCCAAGGGATTCCTTTCGTTTTCAAAAATTTTCAATAGATTTTAAGGTCTTTGAAGGAATTTTACACGATTTAAAGGATTTTAATAAATCTCCAAGAATTTCAAGGGATTTGAAAGGGTTCTAAATATTTCAACGTTTTTTTTAAAGAAGTTTAGTTTATAACTTTAATTCAATTTATAATCAAGGGTTTTGAAATTATTTCTACTTTATGGAATAAACTAAATTTTATTTCAAGGGATATCTACGGATTTCTCCGGAGTCAAAATTTTAAATATCGTTTTAATTTCCTTATACTCTACATTACTAGTATTCGATAGTGTAGAGAAATTGAGGCGAGAGTTTAGCTCCAAAGTCAAAGTCAAAAGTTTCGTTTCAATTTCCTTATACTCTCCATATCTCATAATAAAGATTCAAGCGAAATTGAGGCGAGAAACGATTGTGTAACGAGTAGGAAAGTTAAAAATCGAGTGTGAGGTGAAGCAAGGAAAACCCGAAGTTAGTGTAAAATTATTAATTAAATTATTTTACATTGATATTTCGTATGAGAAAAATTCTTTCTAATTAGCATATCGAAATTTTTTTCTAAAAATAAATTTTTAAATAAAAAAATCTATTTTTCAGTCCAGAAATAATTAATTTGTCAATGAGAAATCATTAATTTGATTCCAATTTTACTTTAGAACATAAAAACGTCATTTTTCTCAAACTTTTGCTTCTCCGATTCAAATTGACGTCTTATCGGAATTATCATTTTTTTTATGAGATGACATGAAGGTTAGTTTTGTCTTATTTTCTTCTTTTCCCAGACAAATTAAAATGTCTTTGTTGTATTAAATCAATAAACTGGGCATAGTTTATTGATCTAATACAACTTTTAATTTTTTTAGTTTTTTTCCACTTTTTATTATATTATTGATAAAAATGTCTTTTTGTATTATTTATGGCTTGAATTGATTCATTGTTTTATGAAAGCAATATGAAGTAATCGAAAAAAATCGAATTAGAAAATTATTAGAGAACCCTTAGCCTGTTGAGAAAAAACTTTTTGCAAATAGAAAAAAATAAGGCTTAAAAAGTGAAATATCGGCAAACATTAAATTCATGGTTCACCCGCGGGGTTTTTATAGATGTTTTCGTGCCCAACAGACAATTACATACTCGAAACAGATCATATTTACACGTGACCGCGTTTCTTTTCGTCAATATTTTTACATTTACTACTAGAGCTGATGTTCACCTTTTTTCCATCACATACCTGTTTATAAAGCACTCCTATTTCACCGATTTTTTTAAAAAGATTTCGGAATGATTTCGACAAATATAAATCTTTTCAATTGTTCTTTTTAAATGAAAACCCGAGCTTACTTCATGCCATGTGACTTTATTCCAATTCTTTTTGATTAATTGGAAATTCAATGTACATTGAATCATCAACAACAACATTAACACAGACAGAAGTAATATAATCCACCGGGATTACAAAAGTATCATTGGTTTGGTTACATCGTCTCAAAAAACGAGAGTGGAGAGCGATCGGGGAGAAATTGAGAAGAGCGTGAATGAAGAGTGAACAGAAAGTGAAGACAATGAAAGCTTACTCTCGCCTCACCTTCGAAAATTGCGAATTGGGAAATCCTCGCAAGTTTCGAGAGTGAGGCGAGAATGAAATCTCCATTGCCAGACTTGACAGAACTTTCGTTTCCTTTTCTTTTCGATTTCGTTTCATTTTCGACTCAGTCTCGGAAATTTCAAGAGATATGAAGGAATTAAACTTACAAAGGATTTTAAATATTTTAAGTTATTTGGAAAGATTGCAGAGAATTCTAAATTATATCAAAGATTTTACGGAGGTTCAAGGAATATGGTAGGATTGCCAAAGTTTTCAATTTTCTAACAATTTAGCAAGATTTTTTGGAATTTTACAAATTTCAGGGGATTTCAACAGAGTTTAACATATTTTAAAGATTGGAATGAATTAAAAAAATAGTTACAAAGGTACGTCAAGATTTCAAGAGATTAGAAAATGTTTTTAAGAATTTTAATTAAATTTTTAACGATTTTATAGATATCAAGATTATTCACAGACTTTTGTTGTGTGAAGCTTATTTGTGCAGAATCTCTATTTGGGTGTACTTTCATACGATATTATGAGTAGTCTAAAATAAATTTTTCCTTCGCAATATAGAATAATTTGCTGTCACATATATGCAATCTCCTATAATCCCATGCTATCTTGCAATCTAGTGTGATATTTAGCAGGAAGGAAAAATAATATTTAGTAGCCTGCAAGCTTACTTTTGGGATTGAATCCTTATTTTATCGAAAGATTTCCTACAATGCTATTATATATATAATGATTATTATATATTATATATAATGCATATAATATCTATAATATATAGAATATATATATATATATATATATATATATAATGCATATAATAATAAATATAATAATCCTATTATATATAATGCAAATATTTCCTACAATATTTCCTACCTTTACTTGGCACGTGATATGCAAGTTTCAACAGAATCCAATCCAACAAAAGAATCCAATATAAGAGCTGTTATTTAAATTAAGTAAACATTTTATTCACGATTGGCTGGGGGCCGCTAATTTTGTCCTAAATTCTTCCAAATATCTGAATGACGTATGTCGTTAAGTGGATGCATTGCACGCATGTCAAAGTAAAATAATCCATTAAAAGCGCTTTTTAATTAAAATAGGAATTTCATTCAAAAACCCAACTTAGGAGACACCCAAATATTTTGTTATATAATACAGAGATAATTTTGTACACTAAGGGAACATTCTGTAGAGGAAATAATTCAGAAAAAATAGGCCTTTTTTAACCATCTTATTGTACATTCCTCCAAAAGATTTAAAAAGTGGTAAAATTCCTATTGTTTTTTTTATTCTTATTTTTTTGAAACTACAATTACTTATGATAAGTGAGGGAGATAGGAAAATTTCTGCAGTTGTATGTGATAGAAGAAGTGTCATTCGAGTATTCGATGTGCAGCTTGACCACTGAACATTAAATGAAGCACGCATTACTTTGCTGTCTTTGATGCTTCCTTCAAGAGCTCGTATCATTTGAAATAATTAGCGGCAGCTGACTTCGCATAGCATCTGACTCACGCATACAAACAAAAAACGGACTTATAATTGCACCCAGCATGCAATAAAATGTTACCGCGTCTTATGTCATTGTTATTCCTGATGTTTCATCTTCCTTATTTCGCTCCTTAGGCGCCAAGCAAGATCCACTTCTTAAGACATATCAGATTCTAAAAATACCAAAATTACATTCAGTAAATTAAAAAATGTGCATTTAAGAATTAATATCGAGGATTTTTAAATTTTCTAAAGAAGATAGAATAACTGCACATGAAATTATGGACAATGTTTGAAATATGGTTTATTTAAATTTAATAAACGCTTTTTTTCATTAATAATTTTTTTGTGGAAAATGTAATTACCCATTTAAGAATATTAATAAGACAATTAGCATATAAGTTTCTCTGTAAAATAAAATGTAAGTTTTACAGCAGAATTTCATTCTTGACAAGAAGAAGATACGTAGGCAGAGTAAGAGAATCGGCCCCTTTACTGAAGGAAAGTCAATTTTAATAAATTAATGCTTTGTGGTCTGTGTTCGGTGATTAAGGAAAATGTAAATTACACAATTAAAGTTATTTACACTCATTGTCTTGTCCCTTAAACATTCTTCCTGTTATAGACGACTCACGCATACACATCATAATGAGTATTAACGCGCACGCTCGTACCGCTGCATTCTTTCAATGTTATTTTACGATCGTAAATTTTTTTCAAATTTTGTTTTTTGCAAAAAGCAAAACTAAAATACATTTCAGAATAATCGCTGTTTCTCTACTTGATGATATAATTGCAACTTTGATGAAATATAACTCGTGTAGTTTACCATCTGAGTCACACTTCCTACAGTGGATACATTTTACTCCGACAAAAATACTAGAAAAGTTCCATTTGATCAAAAAGTCTTTTAAAATACGTCCTCATTCTGCATGTTTTTTCAAGGAAAAAGTTCTGAAATAGTTCCCTTAATTGATTTCAAAGTTTTCACAAGTGTTTATAGAAATTATATTCGAAAAAGGTCTTGTTAAAATAGGACTCGAGTAAAAAATTCAAAATTCTATCTGTTTCAGCAAATTTGTTTTTTGCACATAAATCCTATGAGCAGTTGCAAGAATTTTTAAGAAAATAAAATGGACCTTTTCCAAGGATATTAAAACATAGATCCAGTCTCAACAACATTTTTCCATAATTCTCCAAGAAGCTGGACTGTTTTCGAATTTTTTGTTACCTGAATTTGGTACTTTTTTTTAAGATCTGCTGAAGCTGAACGGATTTTGAAGTTCTGTGGTACTTCAATCCCATTTCAGCAGTACTTTTTTGTTACATAAAGTACATAAATCCCATGTGTATTTGTAAAACTGTTGAGAAAATACAATACGATTAATTTTGTCGAAAACAAATTAGGAGGTGTTTTTTAGTACTCTGTCCTAAAAATACCCCGCTGAAACAGGCGCGTATTTTGAAGTTATTTGTTACTTCAGTCCCATTTCAGCAGTAGTTTTTTAGTATATAAGGATGAATTGAAAAGAAAAATTCGGACTTAAGATGGTTACAGCCCGATATGTTTTATTTGTATGCGAATCTTTCTGCTCGGGGCCGTCCCGGCATATATCATCACAGCCACGGATAAATTTTTATAATTAAGTCAAGGCATCTCATGAGAGTAGTGTGCCTGATGTGACATATAGCCTGGCTGCTGTTTTACCCTACTATTCAAGGACTACGTTGCAGCCAAGTATATGCTGGAGGGACCTACAGCTTAAGGTGGTATCCAAACCACCAGAACCACAGTAGACGTACATAGAAGATTTTCCAGATGTACCGGCTCAAGGATTTAACCCAGACCTCTAACATGAAGTTCAAGTGCGTAAACTCGTTCTTGTAAGAAATTTGATTCCCATATCATATTTATTAGTTTCCATATTTCGTTGGATTAGAGGATGTTGACAATGCTGACAATGTGATAGGATTTTTGCATGAGAGAAAAGAGAGGAGATACCCCTGAGGAAGAAAAGATGGGAGAAGTCCTCACTGCTGCTTTCGGAACCCCAAGCTAAGGCACGAGTCTTGGTAACAAAGGGCGATCTTATCGGGCGCACGGATCAAAACCAGAACATGGCCCCGGCATAGCTGGCATATCCAACATACCATGGCTACACCGCGTATATATCGTCCATAGAATACGTACCAATACCGTAGAGCATAATTCCATTGTGCAACTTGAATCCCAGAGGAAGAGCGTATGCACGCCCATGCTTTCTGCCCTCTCTCGTGCCCTTATTTTCTTTCCTTCTTGCTTTCTCTCTTCGATTAGATACATGCGTTATGTATGTCTCTTTTCTGGCATTGCACTCATTTATCTTGAACTTGGTCGCAGCTGTTGAAAAAACAGGCTCGTGCCGAGGTCCCACCCTCTCCCTTCAACTGACCTCTCCCTCAGGTACTTTTAATCTTTTTTACTCCTGAATCCAAGAAAGGAGGGAGGAAAGATGGTTTACGATTTCGAAGGGGAAGCATCCCCTTTTTATTTCTACGGTGCATTCGGAATCTGATGAAAATAACAGGAAGAACTAGGAAAGTGCGGAAAATTGGAAGCATGAAGCCCGCAAACACGGGGCACAGTCGGACAAATCCAATTTTTTGTGCAAAAAGATCTGCTGCCAAGAATTTTGGTCTCATTTGCAAAAAAAAAGAAACATTAGTGTATTAAATTTCGCAGTGAACTGAACTGGGCGATTTTAGAATCTTCTTCCGTTTATTTATTATATTTTCACTCAAAGTATGAAACAAGTTACATTATTCAACAAATAATTTTTTATATTTCAGCAACGGCTTATCTGTATTATGAATTGTCTTCGATAAATAAACGGAGACTCACTAAAATACCAAATTAATGTTTGTCATCGTATTAAGTGAATTAATTGAAAATTAATTGGTTGAGTTAAAAAAAAAAATTCAACTAAAGCTGGCATCATTTATCCTTGAATTTATCCTTATTACAATAGAGGATTGTGCAGATCTATCTGAAAAAATATATAAAATATTATTGGTATAAATGATTATTATAGGTATAAATGACTATTATAGCAACATTGATAAATTTGCTGTTTTCTGCAAATCTGATCCATTATTTATATGGCTTATGTGGTTACAGAGGTTAGACCTAATCATAAATATTTGCAAAAATATAATAACTACCATTTTTATAGACAAACTTGATAAAAACTTCAAAATATAGGCATTTGCGTCCAGAATATTTATTATTTTTCTCGAAAATCTGCTTTCACATTCATTAGTGGAGAGGGTAATAAGCAAATTATTGTTCAGTATTGACCATTATCATTCTTATGAACAAATTTCGCAAAAAAAGTACTTTCTTATCTTTCTTTATATAAATGTTGCTTTTATCTCCTTTACATCAAATTAAAAACATCTCTGAGAAGAAATACAAGAAAGTACTTTAATTTATGTATATTCATAACAATTTTAATTATTAACATTGAATAATAGTTTTAGTTTACCACCCCAAATGACGCATTTTAAGGCAGATTAGCGAAAAAAATAACCATTATGCGGGAAAATATAAAAATCTCTCTACCAAAATACAAAAATGTACTTTTGTTAATAAAATTTGTTTATAATAATGAAGACTATCAACAGTCAACTAGATCTTGTATTTGGGCATCTTTGATAATGCATTTCAGTAAGACAGGTTTACGAAAAAAGAAGAAAGTACCTAAATTTTAAAATTGTTCATCCACTTTGTTTATACAAATGGTGCTTATATTTTGAAACGCGTTGTGTATTCTCTTTCGGTATATTTTTCTCTTCCAAAGAGAGGAGTACCTATTACTTAACTTTATTTAGTTATCAGGAATCAGTGGATTATATGCAGAAGGGCAAAAAGGGATTGTTACATTTCTCCCCGGGTCAAATCCTGAAACCTTTTCCAGGAGGATGAGTACCACGCAGAACTGTAGTAACCAAAATAACGTACTCTCTTTGACAAAATAAGGATAGGTGCTCAATAGGTTTGTCCTCTAATTTTCTATTCCGGTATATTTTTCTGGAGATGAATTTTTAAATTTGTTAGAATTAACCTTGAATTCTTTAGAATTCGTTATAAATGTTTAGAATTCCAAAGAATTCAAATGCGTGATCGGTCACCTTCTTCGCCATTTCCGAACTTGCGATGGGGCGGGGGTTGGGGGGGGGGGGCAGAAATATATGGATGAAATATAACGTTCATCTGTCACAAAGGTCTCTCTTTCATATTGAAAAAAATTGCAAATCGAACAAAAAATTGCATAGTGTAGATTATTTTTAGTGAAAAAAGTGCGGTTTGTTCCACTATTGCTCTAGTACAAAATTCGAGTTTTAAATAAAATTAGATGAGTGATTCCAAATTAACAAACAAGGTTATAATTAGAGGACGTTCATTTTTCAATGATTCAATTTGATAAATGATGAATATTGAACGAACTCAAGCGAAATAACGTATTTTCGGAAAAGAACGAATGAAGTTGTACATACGAGAAGTCGATCTGGCAGATTGGGAAGAGGATCTCATGAAGGTTGGTTAAATAGAAGCGCTCACTCGATTGCGGACAAGGGGCGAAGATTGGTGCGAACAGCAAATTAGCAGAAAGTACTACTGGGTCACATCTGGAGCAGACGAGACCCAATCCATGTCCTGTGATTTAGTACGCCCGTCCAAATGACGCATGGTCTTCATTACTAAATTACACGTCGGTTCTACGAGGTGGAGTATTAGTTTTGTCCGTTTTCACATCTTTTGCGATTCAACAGGCAGCCGTGCAACAGGATTCTGAAAGTCAACTAATTTTATATACATATTTCCTGCATTGAATGAAAACAATTTATTCAAAAAGTTCTTGGGTAAAAAAATGTTGTTATGTGATTGATCTACAAAAACATCTGGGAAATCTTATGGGTAAAAGTATAGTAAAAGTGTGTCAAATGAAACGATCCCATACTTCATGTACATTTGAATGAAGTATAGTGGATGTATAACTCAACTATAGCTAAGGTATAACGATGTATGGTTGAAGTGTAGGGAAAGTGTTTCTAAAGTATATCAGAGAAGTATAGCTGCAGTATAACTGAAGTAAAGCTAAAGTATAGATGATGTTCAGTCAAAGTATGGCTGATGTATATCTCTTAAGTAAAGCTCAAGTATGTGAATTATGTCTAAATTGGTCTAAAGTATAGGAAAAGTATGGCTATAGTGGATATATTATTATACGATCAAGCCATTTCCCTTTTGGGGTAAGCGTGACTCACTCGGTGAGGAAGGGAGTGATGTGGGGAGGGGATATACATTTTTAGATTGATCACGAATTTCCGCGTTATTTATTTGAATAGCACGTTCGTTGCGCAACACTGCTCCGACCCAGATTGCTGATCAATCTCTCTAGCGATCACCCCAAGTGACCAAGTGAAGAGCCTCACCAAGTCATCATGGAAAGCTCCCCACTCGGGTCCATTAGTAGCCAAGGTCTTTTGTTTCAGGCGTCATTCACTCCACTGACACTCATAATCATGCATTTCTCATCAACTATTTCCCGTCACACCTTCCTGTCTCGGCATACTTTTTTAGCTTCCTTCACGTCCATTCATTTTTTCATGTAAGTTCTCGTGTTTCTATGGCTTGTCATGTCTCTTCGAATTAGGGTCTCCTTTACACATTCTAACCATTCTTTCCGCGTTCTGCCTCTGGGCACACTGCCATTTACTTTACCTTGATACACTTGTTTCGTCAGTCGTTCATCTTTCATTCTGTCGACATTCCCAAACCATTCACGGGAATAGATGCACGTAGAAAACCTGCTTTGGGAATATATATATACCATTAAACCATTTCCCTTTCAGGGTAGGCGTGACACTACCCGATTCGGGTAGTGTTTCTAGGTTTTTCTTGTAGTTATAAATAACTACAAGTGTGGGCTCACCACACCCACGATGTGCCAACAGCACTCATGTCAGTATTCTCGAATGGTCACCCATCCAAGTACTAACCGCGTCCAACGCTGCTTAACTTCAGTGATCTGACGAGAACTGGGTTTTTCAGCGTGGTATGGCCGTTGGCATACTACATACGTAGGAATATATATATACCATTGAACCATTTCCCTTTCAGGGTAGGCGTGACACTACCCGATTCGGGTAGTGTTTCTAGGTTTTTCTTGTAGTTATAAATAACTACAAGTGTGGGCTCACCACACCCACGATGTGCCAACAGCACTCATGTCAGTATTCTTGAATGGTCACCCATCCAAGTACTAACCGCGTCCAACGCTGCTTAACTTCAGTGATCTGACGAGAACTGGGTTTTTCAGCGTGGTATGGCCGTTGGCCATATATATGTGCCAATACTTGCTCTTAATGCCATTATGTGGGAAAAAGATGCACGGGGAAGACATGTGCATGGAAAACTTGGACATCGATGGGGGAAGAGATACCCTGATGATTATTGCGAATGGGGGAAGAGTTGCCTGGTGAAGACTGTATTTTCGAAAAAATGACAGAGGAAGACTTGCACGTTATAGACTTGTCACATCCTCATATATTATTCAATAACTTCTTCAATATTTTGATCATATTGATCGATCATCTTGATTTAACTTTATCTTACTCTTCGTAAGCATTCTCTAATGACCTAATAACTGCTGTATGTCAATATGTCTTGAATAACTACGGGGTTATTTCCAAGTAACCCATAACACTAACAAACGATGGATTTATCTCCATTTATCCTGAGGCGTTATCAGCATTGAGGATAAACATCTAACCATCAATTTCTTCGAGCGATTAAGATGTAATCGAGCCCTTACCAAAAAGTAGCAACAATTGTTCGCAGATCTCTTGGAAGCAAACGACAATTTCACTGGAAAATGATAGCCCTTTTGCAAACGATATGCCGATACGTGTGGCCATTCGTTGTACAGCTTGGTTAACGGGATCGGGCAAGTACCTTTATACATTTATACCTTCATGCCTTATAACGCGTTAGAGATTTCACAAGGGAAAGCCAATCGATGAGTATAATAGAGAACTCTAGCGGTAATGTGAATATCGTAATGGAGAAGAAGATAGATGAGGGAGATAATCAATACAATATCTACCTGTGTCATCTATTTATATCACTTCAATCTCATCTCAAAATCGTATTTGCCGTATGTATCCAGGATGCAGTTATACAAACTTGTTGCGAACATTAACTTCACATCTTTTCAAGTTCTAGGTTCTAATTTTCTTGAGTGATTTATTGCAAAAATAATTAGGAGAAATACCTACAGATAACGATTTACTGTGAACAATTGAATTTATTAAAAATATATGTCAAGAATCTTAACTGACAGTAGGATGGCTCATCGCCATATTAAAAACAATCTTGAAAACATCTTCATAATGGAATTAACTATCAGCGGCACCTGTCACATACTTTAGCCTAATCACGAATTCTCTTTATACAGGGGAAAATAAAGTAATGTCTGATTATGATTTAATCAGGGCATTTTAATTAAATTGATAACGCTTTTAAAGATTATTGAATGGTAAATTGTAGTGTCGGTCGAAAATACCAAAAATGTGATATTCATCAATCTAAATTCAGACTCACCTTAAGCTCAAAATAGCGACAAATTAACTTTTTTTTTCAATTGCTTCCAACGTATTGATTTTAGTTATTGTGCAACGCTTTGATTCAAAAGTGGACCAAAGCGTTGCACAATAAAAAAAAGTTGATAACTACATAGGCTAATCGGTACAATGGTTGGCCACCCTCCAATGATTGCCCACTTAATTCAAATATGTTTACATGAAAGAATATTCAGAAATAAAACTACTAATAAATAGTGCAGGATGAAGCGCAAGCAATTCCGCAGCTTATTTGATAAGCTAGGTTAGTGCTGTGCAGTGCGTTTAAGGGGATTTATCAGTGTTATAAAAAGGAATTCCAGTTTCCGGCCGCACGGTTGAATATTTTGGTCTGATATTTTGCATACCTCATCTAAATATTGGTCTCTTTTCCTGTGAAGTCTCGGTTTTTTGAAAAAATGTTCATATTTGACGTTATAAACAAAAAGAAAAGAACAATAGAAAAAAAATGCAGTGACGCTCAGTACTAGCTGAGTGTGTATTTTCGAGGTCTGAGCTTCGACCCTCGTCAAAGCTACGAGGAAGACGCCCCATAGCGCGAGTGGAGACTCTGGAGCGCCTCGAATTACCAAAAACGAATCACCCTCCTTATTGTTATGAGATGCAGGCCGGTTCAAAAAACTGAAATTATGAAAGCATCGTGTGATTCAATTTTAATTAGCAGAAACAGTTTATTCATATAATTTCAAGAAAGTGAAAAAAAGATTCATGAAAATCGGTTAATATTTGCAGTAATAATAGAAATGTTAAAGTGCACACGATAGTATGCAAAGATACACCGCACTGTGGGAGGAAACGCATTTTTTTCGTTCAAAAGGTCTACAGCCTTCAATTTTGCCACAATCCGCAATTATTATTTTTTCAAATTGAAGAGCGCTAAATTTCCAAGAGCACCTTAGACAGAGATTGTTGCATTTTCATTTGTTTATTTATTATATGATTACTCGAAGTATGAG
This sequence comes from Andricus curvator, assembly GCA_932195095.1. Taxonomy (NCBI): domain Eukaryota; kingdom Metazoa; phylum Arthropoda; class Insecta; order Hymenoptera; family Cynipidae; genus Andricus; species Andricus curvator. Next base: position 1,026 of record CAKNYM010015608.1, on the reverse strand, counting down.
AAAATCGAGATTTTTCACAAAATCATTATTTACTCTTCAATAGTGGTTTGCATATAATGAAAATCATCTTAAATCGACGCAAGAGTACTCCCAGAATGCAAATAATTTGATTATTATCTGTTTTAATTGTTATAAACAAACGAAATTAACAAATAGCCAAATATCGTCATTGTGGTTGAAAAAGATTTGTTCTTAGCTAAAAATGCTTTAACTTATTGTGAGAGTGATCGTTAGTCAGAATATCCATAAATTATTAACAATTAGAATTGTTATAAACAATTTTTTGCACAAATTTGGAATTTGTGGTTTTTTCAATTGCGGTTTTCCTTTTATAATCTTAATTGATGCAGATATTCTGAAAAATGGAATAAGTTCAATTATATTTGTGAAAATGCAACAACTGTTGATTTTTAAACAAATGACACAAAAAATATAAAACTTTGCCACTTTGACCTGGAAAATAATTTTTTGTATCAAAAATGCTTTAAATTTTTGTGAGAAAGATTTGCAGTCACTATTTATATATAAAATTAACAAAGAGCAATTGTCGTTATTTATTGTTATTATTTAAATTCAAAGATCACGAAATTCTCATATATTTAAAAAATATTGTAATTTTTGTTGAAAAAAATTTTTTCTCATCTGGAAATAATTTAAATTATTGTGAGAGTAATCGTCAGTAACAATTTTTATGAAACATTAACAATTATAATATTTATAAGCCATTTTTGTGGAAAATTTTGGAATTATTGGTTTTTCAATTTCGGCTTTTCCTTCATCATCTGAATTGATGCAGATATTCTTAAAAATAACATAGGTTCAATTATATTTGTTAAAATAGAACAATTGTTGATCTTGTAAGCAAATTAAATTAATTCAAAGCTTTGGCACTTTTTTAAATACATAAAAATTTCGTGATATTTGAAATTAAATAATAACAATAAATAATAACAATTGCTTATTGTTAAGTTTATATAGAAATATTATTATTATTATTATTATTATAGATTAGCAGTTCGAACTCGA
>CAKNYM010015605.1:0-11742 GCA_932195095.1 Andricus curvator | reverse complement strand
TAACGGGAACTGGTGTTTCCAGCGTGGTATGGCCGTTGCTATTATATATTATATATTATATATTATATATTATATATAATATTATATATTGACGATGTTCGAAAATTCGTCGATGTTTTTATCGCCTCGAAGACTCCAAGTTTCTTTTGCGATGGCATCCGTGGTGGAGCAAAGTCATCGAAAACAATGGACAATAGTTCGAAGATTGATCTGGTATTTATATATCTTAGAATATAAAATATTAGTTTGGAAAAAAGCTAAAAATTGAGTTATACACCTAATATTTTCGTTTATCGGCTAGTGGTAAAATCATTCGGTGGGGATTTTTGATGATTTGGAAGTTGAAAGTACGGAAAGATGGAATTTGCTGACCAATATTTACTGCAATATTCGCCCAAAATGATCGAACGCTATTTACTGGTGTTGTCAGCAATTAGGCAATTGGAAGTCACATTTTCATGTAAAAAATAACGCTAATTTTAATATTCTAATATATTTTAAAGTTAATATATTACAAAGTTTTTTAAAAATAATATTTTATAGTGCCCTGTGTTTTCAAATAAAGTAAAGACTGAATGTAAATAGTCTCCCCCCCCCTTTTTTTTAGAAATTGACCTGCGATTATCATTGTGTTTATTTTCTTATGTTCTAATTTTGAATAATTTTTTACAGAAATAATTAATTTGTTTACAAGCAGTAATACTGGTTTTGCATGTCAAATTACGAACCACTTGTTATAATTACATTCAGAAAATTTCTTTACCCACTGATGGACAATTTACGTTTCTCTTGTCAATTTACAAACACAAGGTTTTTTTTCTTTTCTTTTTCACTACGTGTTATATGGGTAAATTTGTTTTCAACGTAATATGATGTAAAAATATCAGGAAACCATTCATATATGTATATATATATATTCGGTTTCGGTTTCGATTCCTTTGAAATAGAACTGAAGGGCCTATGACTAAGCCACCGAACGCGTGTTCGGGTTGCGGATATAGGGTCCCTACACCAAGGGTTTCTGCTGAATATGGTTACAATAATTAATAAGGCCTCGCGGACAATTGTCTAGGGATGGTCCAGAAGGAATAACCCCTAAGCGAAGGCGTAACAACCGTGCCGAAAGCTGAATGGCACCTAGGTGTGGTGTCTTAAACGGTGACTTTGAAATACCGGGCGACCTCTCAGAGTATGCAGCCTTATCCTTGCACGCGGGGCTCTACAGGGATGGATAAACTCTTTCCCTACCTGCTCGTGGGAACAACAATGACTCCACCAAAGCATCAAAATGTTGTAGAAGCGGTTAAAAACGATCGAGCGCGCAGAGCACCCGACAATGGATCGGCAATCAATGCCGATCATCCTAGAGTTCGGGGTGCTGAAAATAATTTAGATGGAAACACGACGGAATACGGCTGTTATCTGACGCAAGGAGGAGAATACAGAAGAAGGACAGATGGATCAGGGAGAATCAACAGTTTTTGCTGATCCATCGCGCCTCTTCAGCGATCTCCCTGTTTCTGTAAAAAATCCACCCAAGCCCAAGGAGGTAGAGACTTTTTGGAGAGAGGTGTACAAGATCCCGAAAACACTAGAGTTGAAAGAAGATACTGACAATATCATCCGCTTCAAGAAGTTTTGCGACAACCTCATAAAATCTGAGGAGGAATGTCCACCGATCACTGCCGAAGACGTGAAAAAAGCACTTAGGGGCACGAAGAACTTTTCCGATGCCGGTCTAGATTGTATCAAGAACTTCTGGTGGAAGAAGTTTACTTTTACACACCAACATTTGGCCCGCATATTCACCTCATATTTAAAGTCGGAGACGCCCATTCTGCAGTAGCTGGTGTTTGGATGCTCTATACTCCTGCCGAAATAAGGCAACTTGTCCAACCAAGGGAATAACAGGCCAATAACTTGTTTGAACACACTGTATAAGGTCTTTACAGCTGTCCTGAACAACAGGATTGTTCGACGAATTGAGCCTGTATGGCGAGAGATGTACGAACAACGACGCTCGAAAAAAGGTGTAGCTGGCTGTCGATAGTCGAGAGAGAGGCTGACTACCGGAAAGCTTTCGATTCAACCTCTCATAGGCTTATCATCTGTCTGTTGGAAAGCTTGAAGGTACATCCACACATAGTGAGATGCATAGAGAGATTGATGTCTCTTTGGAAAACTAGATTTACTATCTCGTCTACAAATTATCGTGTGACAACGAACAACGTCACCTTCCAGAGGGGTATGCATGAAAGCTTGCATATCAATTCGTCAGTTCCGCGATGGTCAGGAAGCACGATATGATTGGCGAAGGAGCGTTCCTTAACGAAGCCGCGGAGCAAGCGGCCGAGACCCTTGGCCTGAATTTCAGCATCAGAAGTGAGGAAAGTGCATTACTTCATCTAGATGCTTCACTTCTAAAAACCAAAGAGAAGAAAGGAGAGATTGAACATTTTCACCAAGAGCTACTCGACAAGAAAATGCACGGAAACTTTCACAGAAATGTAGAAAAACAGTCCTTGTCGAAGGAGCAAACTCTTGCTTTCCTCAAATCATCAGGGCTTAATTCAGGTACAGAGGGTTTTATTTCACATGTATCTAAATACATAATGCGGCCCTCAGAGTGCTTTATTACCATCTTTGTCGCTCTTATGGTGTTGGTCGCGACCCTGCCCTGCCGAACGCTCCAAGGGAGATAGAGTCAATTTTCCGAAACGAGAATTGCAAAATTTTCTGGAACTACGATTTTCGGGCAGCAGTCACCGTTGCGCACTCGAGGCCTCACATTGTTCTCCAAGACTTCGAGAAACGAACTATATTCGTGATCGAATTCTCGGCTCCGTCCGAATACAACATCACTGCAAAGGAGAAAGAAAGAGAGGAGAGGTATCAAGACCTTGAGAAATATATAAACCGTAACACTGTTACGGAATTGTTACAATCCATGCAAAAACGTTGTAACACCGTTATGGAATTGTTACAGATCTATTACAGAAGAAATTTACATCGTAACAATGTTACATACATATTCTTTACGGTAATGTTACAGCACAATTTTACTCTGTAATACTGTTTCTGAATTGTTCTAAAAAATTTTTTTTGACATATATCGCTGTTAAAGAATTGTTACAGATTTCCGACAAAACAAGGCCCTGTAACGTTATTACAGAACTGTTACATCTATTTGGGTACGAAATTACTCGTCCCTTTGTCTAACCCTGTCCTTAATCAGTTTCAGATTTTTTTTTCATGTTCTATAACTGTTACATCACAGTTATATAACATTGTCCGCTATGTTTGCAGACGCACCTATCAATCAGCGGGTTCTCTCAGCATCCTGATACACCTTTTTTCAAGCCACGTTATTCGTACATCTCTCTCCACACATGCTCAATTCTTCAAACAATCCTGTTGTTTGGGACAGCTGTCAAGATCTTATACAGTGTGTCCGAACAAGTTACTGGCCTGTATTTCTCTAAGTTGGACAAGTGGACTTTTTTCGGTAGGAGTATAGTGTGTCCTAACACCAGCCATTGCGGAATGGGAGTTCCCAGAATTTCAATATGAGGTGAATATGCGTGCCATATGTTGGTGTGTCGAAGTAAACTTCTTCCACCAGAAGTTCTTCATACCATATGGTCCTGTAAAGAAAAAGTTCTTCGTACTCCTAAGCGCTTTGCTCACCTTTTCGGCCGTGATTGATGGATATTCCTCCGCAGATGTTATGAGTTTTCCGCAAAACTCCTTGAAGCGGCTAATATTCTTAGTATCTTCTTTCAACTCTAGTGTTTTCGGGACCTTTCTCCAAAAAGTTTCTACCTCGTTGGGCTTTGGTGGATTTTTGACAGGAATTAATATTAATTAATAATATTATTATATGTACACACACACACACACATATATATATATATATATATATATATATATAATAAATGACTTTATAAATGCAATTATTTGTATGTGTATATCCCATAGCTATCCTTCCCATCCTTCCTTTCACCTCTGTCGAAGATCTTTATGATTCAGAAATAACTCTGCATTGTTTTAACTAAACTGGCGAGACCAGTTAACATTAGGTCGAACATCTGCTGGATATCCTGCATTAATTTTTTCAACTGAGCAATTACAAAATTGTTTAGAATAAAAGAAATATGTTCATAAAAAAAATGAATAACCGTAGTTTATTTAATTTATTTTTCATTACTTTGTTATTCTATTATTTAAAAATGTTTAATTTCTTTCGATTCGGGAATTTACCTTGCTCGTCAATTTTGCCGTCTCTGATGTTTCATATTCTCGGCAATTTTATTTGAGGAATTTTCTATTATCGTGAAGTTTCAAATCAAGTTTCAATAGTGTTTTTCAAGTACTCAAATTTACAGCCAAACAAATAAAACTTAAAAATATAATCTTGAATTTTTCAATCGATTTTGAAATTTGCGCGCTAGTATTTCGCATCTTAGCAGCAGACGCCAGTCGAGTAAGGTTGAGACACTAGAGTTTACAATAAAAAATTTTTCGTTATTTCCGCAATGAATCGTGTTTTTAACCAGTAATTAAACAATTAAGCATTGCTAAAAGTGACTGTGGTTAACGCGAGTGTAACTTAAGTGCCATTCTCTGCAGTGATCGGACATTTTCTCCTCCCGGTAAGTCTTGCTTTTTCTTATAATCACCTAACTTAATTGTATGTCTTTTAACTGGACGTTGTGATTTCATTAATTTTAGCAAAATTATTCCATCCCTCTTTCGGGGAAAATATTTAATCGCGCCCTATTCAGATTCCTCGGAGCCTCCTTTAGACTCTTTTCGACCGAATATCTTTACGTTATTTCTCTTTACCGTTCCAAACGCATTTCAAACGCTTCTCAAAACGTAATGAGGGCGCTCAAACGCCCTCAATACTTTTTGCATGATTCATATATTAAGGTATTAGGCTCATATGTGTTTGAGGTCATAATTAGCCAACTTGCAATTTCACGTACAAAGTATTTAATACTAGCCGTTTTTTCAATTTTTGGTGATGTACATCAAGAATTTGATCCAAAATAAATTCTTAATTTTCAATTGAAATATAAAATATACACTGGAATTTGTATCTTACATTTTTTATAAGAACCAAAAGAAATATGGAAACTGGAGCACTTCGCGAAAAAATAGCTCATCATTGTTGTGCTGACTTTTGGTAAATTATCTGTACTCTAGAAAATAAATTCTTTTGAGCAAAAAATATTTATGATTATTTATTTTTATTGTTCTTATCAAACAGACACAAGTATTTTCTTCAGCTTTAAAAGCATATGACGTCACGTGTATCAAAATAAATAGGTTTAGTGAATATTCAACAAGAGCAAGTTCATAGCGGCATCTTTTCATCAATTATACACTTTCCCTCTTCCGAGACCACGTTTATTATTCCAAGAAGAAATTAATCATTTATTTCGGTGACAGTGATATTATTGTCTTCACCAATCATTTAAACGTCTTAATAAACTGCAAAAAATAGAAAATCACGAATGGCGTTTTTTATTATAATTTAAAGTTCCTGTCAAGACAGGTTGCAGCAGCATGCAGATGCAGCTATTACCGACAATGCATTTTCGCAGTACTATCGAGCTCTCGAGCGATCAGTTGTCATTTCAGGCATTTGGCTTTCTTCCCACTTCCCTTTATTGATACACTTTTCCTCTTTCACTTTTCAGCAGTTATCTTATTTGTTTTGAAAACCCAGCGACTTACCCAATGTCTTGCCACCGCGAAACCCTTTCCGGGGTCCAGAAAATTTCATAGTGCCTTTCTAAAACCTTGATCTCCATTTATCAAATCTTAGTGACCAAAATTGAGTCCATCACAGATGTAGACATTTTTTTAAAATCAGCGTGAATCCGACTGAGCAGCGAATTTCGGGTGGCTCTCGACTCCCAAACCAGCTTCCTGAGCCAAAACGTTAACTACCGTATCGAAGGCTGAATGTTACTAGGGTATGATGACCCATACGGTAACCTGGGATACTGGACAGCTTCGTTATAAGAATTGCCCATCCCCACAAGCAGGGCTCTGTGGGGACAGACCGTTTAGTTCCCTAGCTGCTCGTGGGAACAACATGAATCCCGTAAATACAACCAACCAATAACAAACACATGGAGGGGAGTCTTCAATGACACTCTCCATGAATGCTCCTCTCGAGAAGAAATTAACCAATGAAGGGGTTAAATCACGACTGGGAATGGGACTTTAATTACTCCCATAGACGAGGGTAAAGCTGATGTGGATGCTGGGTGCAAAAAAGGCGGTAGGAAGAAAAAATATTGTAAACTCAGAACAAGAAATGGCTATTGAGGCAGCCCTCGAGACTAGGATCGCCAATCTTCGCTTCATCGTTGCAGCGTGAGAGCGAAGGTAAAAAGGGGTTGTCCGCATGAAGGAGTTTTATCCTCCCTCATGTGGGTACTTGTCATTGATGATTTGATTCGTAGGTTAAAAGAATCAGGTTTTTATACACAAGGGTGTGTAGATGACCTTTTTATACTGGTATCAGAAAAACATGAGAAAACTTAGTTCAGATTCATGCAAAATGCTCTCAACATTCCTAAAGATTGGTGCAAAGACCGCGGCCTATCTGTTAACCCAGATAAAACTGAATTGTTGGTTTTTACGAAATGCAGGAAACTACCTAATCTCGTAAACCCTAATTTCTATGGCAAGAAAGTTGACTTCTTCACATCAGCTAAGTATTTAGGAGTCATATTTGTCCCTAAACTAACATGGAAACTACACGTTGACGCGGTAGTAAAAAGGGCCAAAGCAGCCTTTTATGCTTGCAGAGGTGCAATTGGAAAAACCTGGGGACTCAAATCCAAGGTAGTTTACTGGTTATATACTGTTATCATTGGACCAATTTTAACTCATGCCTCATTGGTCCAGGTGCCAAGAGCTATTTTGGTTAGTTCTAGGAAACAGCTGAAGAGCCTACAAAGGTTCTTTTGTCTGGTATTTGCTGGATCAATGAGAACAACCCCAACAGCGGCATTGAAATACATCTTAGGTATGCCACTGCTTCACCTTCTCATTAGGCAGAGGACTGCGGCGGAGGCATACAGACTCTCCCAAAGGGGCCGTGCACATGATGCGTCACACGTTTTTCCTTTGTTTGAATACAGACGAGAATAAAATTGCCTTGAAGCCAAAAGGGATACAACGACATAAACAAAACAAAAACGTGTGACGTATTATGTGCACGACCCCTAAGTGAGGTTCATAGAAATGCCGCTTTCCTTGATCTGCATGATTTAATAAATATCGTATTATTGGGGGGTGAAATCTTTTGCAATCTTCTTTTGTGATCTTGCCGAAAATGGAGGACTGGCATGATGAACAGAGGGGAAGCAATTTATTTACAACGGGAGGACTCGTCTGGATACAGACAGCTTTAAAGACTCCCTTGGCTCTGGAGCTGGAGTAATTGGGATGAAACCTTGTGCGGAAATAACAATCGCACTGGGAAAGTTCCCTACCGCATTCCAAGCTGAAATCTTCGTCAGCAAGGCCTGCCTGGAAGAGATTCGTAAACGTGGGTTTGTCAAACATCACATTTACATATTCTTCGATAGTCAAGCTGCTTTGAGAGCTCTCCAATCGCAAGAGGTTACGTCCAGACTTGTCTGGAGTTGCCTGCAAGAGCTTCTCGAAGTGTCCAGTAAAAAGTGGATCAACTTGATCTGGGTAACTGGAGATGAGAACTTTGAAGGTAACGAGAAAGCAGATATGCTCACAAAATTGGGACCAAAAAAGTTTTCAAATATTTTGAACAATACGGCGGAGCTTCGTATGATTTATCTAACCATGTCATTTAGAAATGGCTCTTAAAGAAACAGGCGAGAAATTGGAAGGTGGCTAAAGTTATGATACATTCCAAAAATGGTATCAAAGAACCATATTTAGGAGAGTCTAAAAATCTCCAGAACATGGAAAGAAAGCAGGTGTAAGCCTGAGAGTGAAGCATTTTGAAAATCAATTCTGTGAACCGGATGATTTTTTAGACATACCCCGTACAGCAACAAACGCCTATATGACGGAAAACGGCCTCATCAGAGATCATTAGATTTAACGGTACAGTACAATAGGTGAAATCAGATAATTTCAGTGCTATGGGACTTATATGGCCCTGCCAATTTGCAATATTAATAATAATAATAGTCCTAACTCCCCAATGCAACGAATTTTGCGGTTACGTTATCAGTATCGCGCAGTGCCACCCATAATAGGCCTCTCTCGGTTGGAGGACATGGTTCAGTTGCGAGTGGCAATAGGACCGAACCGAAGCGATGACCAGGCAATGGCCCCGAATAAACGCGAGAACATCGTTTTAAATGTTTGGACCAAAAAGCGGATATGAAGCACTTTATCAGCAAGAAGAAGAGCAACATCCTACAACAAACAGACCACCTGATCCAGCAAGACCACCTTTGCAGATAGCCGATAATGCCGAAATGAAAACTAGGAGATCAAAAATTCAACAAAAAGTCTTTCTCAGGATGGACAAATTAGCTGAAACTAATACTGCTCTGCCCGATATGCTCCCCGAAGATGTTAATCTCTGAAATCTGAACTGTGTAGTTTACGAGAAGGCGGTCTCTCTGATTAGCGATAATCGAAGCGATGATACTGCAGCAAATCACACAATCAAATCACACGCTGAACAAGTGTAAACTGTTGATCATCAAGCAGCACTCGACGCAAAAAATAAGATCTCTCTCAACAGCCAAAGAGCGCCCTGAACGGCGAGTAAAGTGGATTCAGCAAAATTCCACATTTTCTACTCATCCTTCCCGTCTGTTCCATCGCGTGACGATCAAGATGTTCAACTCATAGGTGAAAAAACCATTCAACATCTTGATAATGAAGAAACATATGCATATCTTGGAATACCGCAACCGAAAACCCCAGATGTGCACGTGTTAAAAACGGCCATTGAAAAAAGTTAGTTATCCAGGCGACCAATATGCTGGCCGTTCCTATACTGATTTACACGCAAGATGATGACAATCCATCGAAGTCACCATCCTAGATCTTTCGTATCTCGAATATATATTCCTTCGAGATAAAGGGGATAAGGGCTTGCTGAGCTTGGAGTGTCTTAATCGAAAAACGGTTCTGGCTACAGCCCGCTCAGTTCTGAATAGCACAGATTCTCTTATGCGACTCGTACATCAACGTTATAGACACCTTAGTTTACCGCGAGCGCATATTGAATGTACATGTAGGCGATACCAACTGCCGAGCGGGTAAGCAAGAGTCAGAAACACTTGGACAGTTTCTCAGTAGATGCTCAAAGTATGCATGCTACGGATACATAGAGAGACACAATGCGGCTCTAAAAGTGTTATATTACCATCTTCGGCACTTCTATGGTGTTGATATAATGCCCGTCTTGCCATACGCCCAGGGGAAACTCGAGTCCGTTGTGGAGAATGATCAGCGTAAGATCTACTAGAATTTCTCATCCTCCACCACTCAACGTATCACTGCTACAAAGCCTGACATTGTCCTTCAAGATCTGAAGACGAAGATCATTCAAGTGATTGAATTCTCGTCACCAGTCGATGGGAATATCACGGCAAAGGAGGAAGAAAAACAAGAAAAATATCAAGCTCTTTTTTTCGAGCTGAGCAGGCTGTACCCAGGCCATAAAGTCCATCTTGTATTTAGTTCTCATAATCGGCTGTCTTGGAGGTATGAAAGCTTCATTTCTTAGCCAACTCAACAAAATCCCGGGTTGCCAGCGTCAAGCTCAATCCATCGCGAGCCGGGTGCAAAAGGCTGTTCTTCAGGGATCACTTCATCTGGTCCGCCAACACTGTTCCTTATAACATTCTACATAAGATTGGTAGCTCTAAAAAAGTATCTAGAGCTGAAATTCTAATCTCCAACTGTGCCGTCTGCCGCGTGAGGTCATCCGCGCCTAGAGATTGGACTTCAGGGAACAGTGTTGTACGAAGTCTCTTGCGTAAATTTTCCGCTCTTGCTTACCTTATAGGATAGAAGGAGCAGGAGTGGATAACGTACACGTTCCAGTTGCATAGGGATTTGTTGCTTAAAGGAACCATGATCGTAGCTTCTGGAGCCTACAACTTCTCTTAATGATAATTCTTTTGACAAATGTACGCCATTTTAGTACATTTTTTATTTTTTAAGTTTTTTTCAAGAATTATAAAGAGAGTTGATTGCACTACAAGTTGCCGCATACAGAATTAAATATACAATTATACTTCATGAATTTTGATTTGAAAAATTCGTTTCAAATTTGTTGAATAAACAAGTTATTTTTAACCGAATGCAACGAGTAAAATTGTAAAGAATGTTTCAAAGAACGAAATGAGCCATTATCCATTGAGATTGGATACAAATTAAGATATGTTATGAAGAGGTGAAAAAAACACCAAATGTCAAATAAATATTATTAGAAAAATAATTTTGGTTGAAACAAATTTTTTATTAAAAATATATTGCTGCATTTTCTAAAATGCATTCAAATTGATTGCCGTTATATTTTTTCTCCTCTTAAAAAACCGTTTTTTTAATTTGAGGTTACGTCAATGTTTCGATCACGAAAACAGATTTTATTAATATTTGCCTTGCGTGTCGATTCAATAAAATTTGACTCAATCTAAGCGTTACTTGTAATTAATTTTGGAGATGCATCACTGAGATTTAATGGCATTCTCAAGATTTTTCTCCAAATTCACTTTTCTCTTCATTAAATTCAAAACCTACACTAAAAGCTAAAATTCATATATCTCGAGGTTTAAAATTCTAAACGTGGACTCCTGGATATTTCATGAATATGAAATACAAAAACTTCAACATAAAAAAGAAAAAATAATTAAGATGCAGAACGAAATGTATTATAAAATACTACACTTACCCATGCCACTGAGATCCATGATCAGCATATCCTCCGCTTGGTCCGCTATGATACCTTTCTATACCATTGTTGTAAGACGGAGTTTTAGTGAACTTATTACTAAGTTCTAGTATGGATTTGAAGGTCATCTGAAATAGAAGATTTTGATTTTTTCAGTAAAAACTGCAATTAATCAAACTCCGCTTTCTTGCACCATAAAGCAAAAATTTCGCGCTAAAAACTGCAGCAGTTATCACAAGTGATGCGGGGTAAGGGACACGCTAGCCCCCCTCTCTTTTTTAAAAACATCATGTCTGAATAGGCTCCATCGCTCAACCAATAAGAAATATTTCATCCCTACGATAACGGGGGGGGGGGCTGATGATATTATAGACAAAAATTTTTTAATCAATTAAACATAGGAAAGAATTTAAGCCCATAATACCTGAGGCAAGTGATAACCCGTGATAACTAAAATTTCAAGATTTGAAAGATATTAAATTGCGAATGAATAACTCGATTCGATTTCAAATGCACCTTCGTTACTGCAATCTTAGTTATTATTTTTTAATGTTTTACTTCTCATTTCAAAAATATTCAAATGCGCTCCAGCGCACTACCAATATATTCATTCGCGCTCAATTACAAGTACTGGCAAAAGGGGCAGACGCAAGGGAAGGCTTTGATGTTTCTAGATAGCGATCGAGATTTTAGTAGCGTGTTTGCTGCATAATAGCACCCATTGACAGCGTGTAGCCGCGCATTGATTTCCGTTTTAATCTTGTTTTTGCCAGTTATAATAGACCCGAGGTATTTAAACTCGTTAACCCTTTCGA
>CAKNYM010015600.1:0-10736 GCA_932195095.1 Andricus curvator | reverse complement strand
TGAAACCAGCAAATGCAAGGATAAACCCAAGCGAATCTGTCAGTCCGATACAGACACTCAGCGAAATTAGCATAGAATATGATTTTTCCAAACCTAATTACGAAGTAAATATTTTCAATCCAAAAACACCATCTCAAATATTCATAGTGAAGTGCCAAATTAAGAAATTTGATGAAAAATATGTTAAAACTGGCGAAGCCAACGTTTCCAAAGTTGTGGATGCATTTGGATAGAAAGACTGGGATTCAAGAAGATAGAGCTATATAATATTTCAGAAACGATAGAAATGGATTCACTTGGATAGGAAGACAGGGATTAAAAAAGATAGATGAAATTTTAGATTGCCTAACGGATAGAAAAGGATATACGTGGATAAGAGTAGGATTCATGTCAATAGAAAGACTGGGATTCAAAAGGATAGGGCTGACTTATATTTAAAAAAAGATAGAAAAAGATTCAATTAGATAAGAAGATAGGTATTGAACAAGATAGAAAAGACTTTGGATTGCCTAACGGATAGAAAAGGATATAGGTAGATAAGCGGAGGATTTATGTCGATAAAAAGACTGGGATTCAGAAGGATAGGGCTGACTTATATTTGAAAAAAGACAGAACAAGATTCAATTAGATAAGAAGATAGGGATTGAACGATATAGACAAGATTTTCGATTGCTTAACAAATATAAAAAGATAGCCATGGATAAGCGAAGGATCCATTTGGACAGAAAGACTAGGATTCAGGAAGACAGGGCTATATTATATTTCAGAAAAGATAGAAATGGATTCGGTTGGATAGGAAGACAGGGATTTAAAAATATAGACCAAACTTGGGATTGCCTAATAGATAGAAAAGGATATAGATGGATAAGCTGTAGGTTCATTTGGATAGAAAGACCGGGATTCAAGACGATAGGGCTATCTTATATTTCAGAAAAGATAGAAAAGGATTCAATTATATAGGAAAACAGGGATTAAAAAGATAAACGAAATTTTAGATTGCCTAACAGATAGAAAAGGATAGAAGTGGATAAGCGTAGGATTCATGTCGATAGGAAGACTGTGATTCGGAAGGATAGGGCTGAATTATATTTAAATAAGATATAAAAAGATTCAATTCGATTGGAATATATGGATTGCAAAAGATAGACAAAATTCTGTATTGACTCATGGATAGAAAAGGATATAGGTAGATAAGTGGAGGTTTCATGTCGATAGAAAGACTGGGATTCAGAAGGATAGGGCTGAATTATATTGGGAAAAAGATAGAAAAAGATTTAATTAGATAAGAAGATAGGGATAGAAAAAGATAGAAAGATTCTGGATTACCTAACGGATAGAAAAAGATAGCCGTGGATAAGCGAACGATTCATTTGGATAGAAAGACTAGAATAGGGTTGGGAGTGGAAAGAAAAGGATACATGTCGATAAGTGGCGGATGAACATGGATGAGAAGATTGGGATTCAAAAGAATAGAGGTGATTGTAGATTGAATGAAAGATAGGAAAGGATCGAAGGTATGGACACGGGATAAAAATGGATACATCGTTTCTTTCCATTTCAATCTTAGAAATAGAAAATAATTCAAACGGATAGAGACTCTATCCATTTACTTCTAGCAGGGTTGTGCACAGTGGTAAAATGTGTTTGATAGATGGCCGTGCATGTATTAAAAATTCAGAGAATGATGCCAGAAGTGTCCAATTGGCGGCGTGAGATGTATATCCTGTTTATTGTCGCATAAAGTTTAAAAATACTAATGAATAAAATTATATACGAAAAAGTTGACAGGGTGCTTATTGTTTTGGAGTTAATTTTTAGAAGGAGAGTGAATAAATAAAAAACTAAATTATAATAGATTGATTTTAGACAAATAAAAAAATAGAAATGTTCACTGAAAAGCAGTTTAAGAATAAATTGTTTATTTATGAAAATGGAGTGAAGTGAAAGTTTGAACTGACTGCATTTGACGATTCTGCATCTGTGAATAGTGAAGTAATTGTTTGAGAAATATGTGTTCATGTTTAAATATCATGAACATTATTAATTTTCTAAGAAGGAATGTAAATATTTTCTTGAAAATATTCATAAAATAATTTTTCTTTATATCGACAAGTGTTGAGGGTGACAGATGGTAAGGTTATGAGTGTGCATACAAGTTGACAGGGTGCTCATTGTTTTGGAGGTTATTTGTCAGAAGGAGAGCGAATAAATAAATAACGAAATTATAATAGATTGATTTTAGACAAATGAAAAGATGAAAAATTGTAACACTAAGATATATATGACTTCCACAATTGAGGGTCTGGATCGAGAAACTCGCCCAGCGCTTGAGATCGGGTCAAAGTATTGTCCAAACGTCTGGGTGGACGGAAATTTTTGAAGTCAACAAATTAATTTTTTTTTAAATATAGGCTTGTAGATAATGACGAGATGGAACTTTTTTCTATTTTCTGTTTTTTGATCGGATAATTATTTTTAATAATAAGCCTAATAAACTGAAAAAATGTGTCCCCAAATTCAATTAGTTTTTAAGAAATAAATCGTCGTAAGTTGGGCAAATATTATTGAAACTGTTTCAAACTTGATATACGAACGAAACATACCCTAGCGATGCTTACAATACAAAGAAAAAGTTGAAAATCGCCTATTGTTTATTAATATTTAATTGCAAATTGAGACAGATCGGTAACCCCGTTTTTTCAGTTTCGCCGACAAAAAGTATCGAGGGAACTTCAAAGTTGATACAACTTCCAGTGAGAAATTTGTTCTTTACTATTAAAGGAAGATTTGTGGAAATTTTCAGATCGATTCATTCAAAATTGGCGGAAATATGCATTTTACAATAAAGCATGAGGCGCCGCCAACGACAGCTCCGTGAGTACTGAGCACGATCAGGCAGCGGGCTAGCCATCTGGCTTTCCAGAACTGAATTTTCAATGATTTTTTAATGCTTACGTATGTACGTACGTACGTGAATGTAACTGAATGTTACTGAAACGAACTGAAAGCAGTTCGTTATAACGAAATGCTTGTTTGTAAACAAAGCAGACAATTTTGTTGGACAAGAGTGCACATCTCTACAAACTTTTAGAAATTGTAGACAGAAACATTTCGCGTAAAATTTTATTTCTAATTTAAAAATTTAATATTTGAAAATAGTTTTCAATTCAATTCAGTTTTCAAATAGCAAAAATGTGTAAGGAAAAGTTTTTACAAGGTGGTAGAAAAAGAACGAGAAACGAAAAAAATTGGAAGCAAACGAAAAGAACTTAGCCAAAAATGAGGTAAGTTATTATGAAACTTTGTTTATAATTAAATAAAAATTGATTATACCGAAGCCATTTCAAATCAGGAAGGTTCTACACTTGAAGTCGCAGAATCTCTCGAGGACAAAATATGTTGTTTTTTAGAGAAAAAAAAATTCACTTTTCATAAACAAAAAAATTCTTTTGACCACAAAAATGGTTTGGCCCACATAAAACTAAAAAATATTTGAATCTCTCTATGCACATTTATATTCACAGAATTCACAGAATAATAGAAAAAATAAATAAAGACATTTTCGAATTTCAATTGGTTATTTATACATAAGATTTGAAAAAACAAGTTGAAGGACTAGAAACATATGGGAAATTTCTCTGAAAGGAGAGAAACCCCACCTTTTTAATTTTTGAAAATATTTTTTACAATTTTTGTGTATATAAAAAAATATTTTAGTTTTATGCGGGCTAAACCATTTTTGTGGCCAGGGGAATTTGTTTCTTTATGAAAATTGAATTTTTTATTTTTCTCGGAAATGGTGCAAGATATCATAAATGAGTAGAAAAACTTTTTGTACAACTTTTTCGACTATTAATATTTTCAGAAATACTGCCGCCATTTTGTTCATTTTGAACATTTTCTAATTTTTCTGGCCAAATTTACATGAGTTTAAAGAAAAAATTGGGTTGTCTTTTAACGAAGCAACAAATTCAAATACCCATAACTTGATAAACATTTTTTTTCACAAATCGCAAAAATACGTATCGCCTAATTTCCTCTAAAAACAACATATTTTGACCCCGAGAGATTCTGCGACTTCAGGTGTAGAACCTGCCTGATTTGAAATGGATTCGGTTATAGATGCGAAACATAGTTTGTCATTTCGATATTTGGTGTGGGGTGAAGGGGGTCGTTTAAACAGAAAACCATAAAAAAATCATTGAAAATTGATTTCGGGAAAGCCAGACGGCTAGCCCGCTGCCTGATGGTGCTCAGTACTCACGGAGCTATCGTTGGCGGCGCCTCATGCTTTATTGTAAAATGCATATTTCCGCCAATTTTGAATGAATCGATCTGAAAATTTCCACAAATCTTCCTTTAATAGTAAGGAACAAATTTCTCACTGGAAGTTGTATCAACTGTGAAGTTCCCTCGATACTTTTTGTCGGCGAAACTGAAAAAACGGGGTTACCGATCTGTCTCAATTTGCAATTAAATATTAATAAACAATAGGCGATTTTCAACTTTTTCTTGATTTTCTAAGCATCGCTAGGGTATATTTCGTTCGTATATCAAGTTTGAAACAGTTTCAATAATATTTGCCCAACTTACGACGATTTATTTCTTAAAAACTAATTGAGTTTGGGTACACATTTTTTGCAGTTTATTAGGCTTATTATTAAAAATAATTATCCGATCAAAAAACAGAAAATAGAAAAAAGTTCCGTCTCGTCATTATCTACAAGCCTACATTTAAAAAAAATTATTTTGTTGACTTTCAAAATTTCCGTCCACTGAGACGTTTGGACAATACTTTTACCCGATCTCAAGCGCAGCGCGAGTTTCTCGATCCAGACCCTCAATTACTGCAGTTGTCTTTTACAGTTATGTATAAGCAGGTTACGACATTACGCAATCTTTACGAGAACTTTACGACATCCTACGTCCATGTCGTTAAGATGTCCTGAAGTCGTCGTGAAGATCTCGTAACGCTGTTGTAAAGACGTCGTCAAATTTGTGCCCACTGGGATAATATCACTGCGATTACAAAAAACATCGTGAAATTCCTAACTTCGTCAAAAGTGGAAACCAAATTCACAATTGTTACTAAAGAATTTTCTTCCTTCATAGTATTAATGGGGTTTGGAAAAACATTTCCACGAAATCCTCACTGGGACAAAAATGTCTCCCGAAATCGCATTTGCCATTAAAAAATTATTTTTATTCTTTGGTATTTTAGCGAAAGGTTCATTTTAAATATTGGAATATGAATTTTAAATTTATGCGTTATATTATCACTAGGATTTCAGTAGATATACAGGGACAGTTCTTGCCCGATTAGTATTAGTGCGTGGCTTCCTGAGGTGAACATGTGTATGTGTGTGTCGGTGTGAGGTTGAGCGTAGGAGGTGGGCATACATCTGTGTGTTCCCGTGTGAGACAGATAATGCCTTCCTACCATACTGACATTGAGAATAATTCTGCAGCATAGTGGTACATATCCATGCGAATATTAGGTGTTCTAAGCCATTATATATTTATAGTATACATATGTGTATGCCTACCTGATTCTCTGTGTGTGTGTGTGTGTGTGTGTGTGTGTGTGTGTGTGTGATTGTGTGAGGTTGAGAGTACGAGGTCCGCATACGTGTGTGTCCGTGTGAGACTGTGAAATTTCTTCCTACCATACCGGCATTGAGACTATTCTGCAGCACAGTGGTTCATGCCCGTGCTAAGCTTCTAGAAGTAATGTAAACAGCTTCAAGGTTATTCCTTATCTCAAGCATGTCGCGTAAATACTTTCAAGGTTATATTTTTGCTTTGTCCTGTCAGTTTCTACTGCATTATATAGTTATAGGGAAAAACAAGGATGATTTATTGCTTCCTTATAGATAACATATTCAACAAAAAAATTCCTGTCTTTCTTTATTTAAGACGCAAAAGATGCAGGTGTCCAAGTGTAATTTGATATGAGGTAAGTATGACATTTTGTTTTGTCGATAAAATTTCATTTATTGCATTCTTGAAATAACAAATTTAAGATAAAAGTTAACTAAAACATATTTTTCCCCACGTTAGCATGTAGATTTAATTTTATCAACAAAATGAATTGTTTAATCTTTTTATAAACAAAATATCTTTTAATAGTTAGAATGGAATGTTGTTTTTCAATTTGATCATATGGTCATCACATTGGAATGTTATCTTTTTAATAACATTCGACTTTTGTTATGGTAAGCTGATATATTTTTTCCCACGTTAGCATGTAGATTTAATCTTATCAACAAAATGAATGTTTAATATTCTTATAAACAAAATATATATTTTTAATCATTACAGTGTGCAAGAGTCCCCCAAAATTTGGGGGGGGGGGGGGCGCCTCTAAGTGTTTGTGCTTAGTTTTTTCTAGAACATTCTTGCTGACGTCATCAAAATTATACTGCGCAATCTCTGATCGGTAGAGGGGGTAAACGTCTATAAAAGGAGCTACTTCCTCTTGAGCTCCTCAGTCGTAAAAATAAAAAACCTCCATGCAAAACGATATTAGCAAGTTACAGTGAATATTAGTTCCGAACTAAGCCGCTGCGTGAAATTAATCCTCATGGATATGAATAAAAGCTAATTGTCAACTGCGAATTCAGTTTGTCATTGCATCAGCATCGATCAACACTGTTTCAGCTCGATATTTTTTAAAAGTGTTTTGTGTGAGTTTAATTATCATAATACGTGATTCTCAAGGATATTTTCCTTGTATATATTTCTTATCTATACGTTTTCGAGAATAATAGTAACCAGACTACAAAAGCAAGTGTTTTGTGATTGATTGCCAGCTTCAGAGTGAAAAAAACAATTATAAAAAGAGAAAAAAATTTGTGAGAGATAAAAATAAATTGTTTTAGTGTGTGCACTTGTGTGTCTACCATTAAACAAAATGAATCATGAACAAAGTAAGCAAGTTATTTCAATCATTGAGGAAGCATATAAAGCTTTAATAGATGATGTAAGAGTTGACAAAATTAGAAAATTGTTAAACTTTGGTACTGGGAAGATTAGATTGCTGTACCAAATTTTAAGGTACAATAGAAATGTATCTGTTGGAGAAAAAACACACATTCAAACGACGATAGGCATTTTGAAAGCGTACAATAAAAAAATAAAACAACTGAAAAAGAAAGGACAAGGTCATGATAATAATTCAAAAAAAAGAGAGATAGGATACAATGGGAAGATTTAGACTCAGATTTTAAGAGTAGAATAAGGACAGATTATGTAATTAACTTAAAGCATAAAGATCTTAAACACTTTTTGGAGGATGCAAAGTCAATGATCGTTCGACAAATTAAAAATATTTTTAAAATAGATGGGAATTTAAAAGTAAACGTTGCCTTTGCAGGAAAATTTAAAGCATTAGTAAACGGTGAAATAGTTCAAGAAATTACGTTCATTACTACTGAAAATATCAAAATCTTACCATCAACAGATATTGACGCATGGTATAATGAAAAAATTTTGGAACAAATTTTGGTGAAAGTTGAAGAGTTACAAGAAACAGATGCCGGTTGGTCATTGTCCGAAATTATAAACCTGATGGTAAATTTCAATAGATATTTACCAATAAATTCTGGTATGTCAACTTTTGTGAGATTGCATAAATTTATTAGAGACAAAAAAGCAGTTGTAAATGTTCAGAACAGTGATAAGTACTGTTTTCTCTAGTCGGTAATGGCCGCTCTTCATCCTGCTAAAAATCATGTGGATGAGACTAGATCTTAACCGCATTTTAATTCAGAATTCAGGCATGATGGAATCCATTTTCCTATAACTCTTGAGGATATTCCAAAATTTGAAAAAAAAATGAATAAATTGTGTGTAAATGTTTACGGTATAGAAGATGATAAAAAATATAAGAAAGGTGAAATTGTACCACTGTATCTAAGCAACGAAAAGTCTAGAAGTCCTACAATTCATCTTATAATGATCGAAAATTCAAATATTTACTCTAACTATTCTGATGAAAATAAATTAAATGACAGTAATCCAATACACCATTTTGCTTGGATTAAAAACTTATCCCGACTAGCAAAATCTCATATTACAAAACATCATGGTCGTACGTTTTTGTGTAACAGATGCCTAGAATTTTTAAATTTAAAAATTACAAATTTAAGATAAAAGTTCCGTTTGATATTTTTGCTGATCTTGATTGTCTCTTGCAAGAAACTCCCGATATTCAGTCAGGTACAGGACCATATCAAAAGCATGTCCCCCACAGTATTGCGTGTTATTTACATTGCAGTTTTGATGAGTCTCATTCAAAGTTCGAAATTTATCGTGAAAAAGATAGCATAGAGTGTTTCATCAAAGAATTACATGAAATTTCTCAAAATATTGATTCTTATTTAACAAATGTTGTGCCAATGGAGAAACTGACTTTCTCCAGAGCAAGAAATACAGTTTCTGTCTGCTCAAAACTGTCATATATGTGCAAACCCGTTTGAACAAGATGACATAAGACATCATGACCACTGTCATTTGACTGGCAAGTACCGTGGTTCAAGTCATCAAACCTGTAATGTAAATTACAAAGATTCGCACACTGTACCAGTTGTTTTTCACAATTTATCAGGATATGATTCCCACTTCTTCATTAAAGCACTAGCTAAACAATTTGAAGGTGAAGTTAAATTATTGCCTGTGAATGAGGAAAAATACATCTCGTTCACTAAATATGTTGCTGGTACAAAAGTAAATCTTCGGTTTATAGATTCGTTCCGTTTTATGCCGAGTGGCCTTGAAAAATTATCTTCTTATTTGGGAAATGAAGATACAAAAATTATTCTCAAAAATTGCAAGAATTCCGAGGAATTTCAATTATTAGTCAGAAAAGGAGTATTTCCTTATGACTATATTGATGATTGCGAAAAATTAAATGAGGAACAGTTACCACCTAAAAGCGCATTTTATTCGAAATTAAATCATGAAGAAATTGCCGATAAAGATTACCAACATGCGTGCAATGTTTGGGAAAGGTTCAATATAAAAACATTGGGTGAATACTCTGATTTGTACTTGAAAACCGACGTCTTACTTTTAGCTGATATTTTTGAAAATTTCAGAAGGAATTGTTTTGCAACCTATAATCTAGATCCATTACATTACTATACAGCGCCGGGACTTGCTTTTGACGCGATGCTCCAATTAACTGGAATTGAATTTGAATTATTAACAGATCCAGAAATAATTCTTCTCATTGAGAGGTGTATTCGTGGTGGTGTAGCACAGTGCTCAAATAGATTTTCTAAAGCGAATAACCGACTTATGGGATCAGATTTTAATCCAAGCGAACCTGAATCCTACATCTCATATTTTGATATTAACAATCAGTATGGTGCAGCAATGAGCGAATGTTTACCTTTTGGTGGATTCGAATGGGTACTTGATCAAGATATCAATGTACAAAATATTCCAGATGATTCACCAATAGGTTACATTTTGGAGATAGACTTGGAATATCCTGCAGAATTGCATGATTTTCATAGAGATTTACCTTTAGCTCCAGAGCGCTTTGCGCCCCCTACTTTCTCATGCAAAATACGAAAACTGATAACGAGCTTATTGCCAAAGAAAAATTATGTAGTCCACTACAGAAATTTGAAAGAATATTTGAGTTTGGGTCTAAAGGTAACTAAAGTTCACAGAATTCTAAAGTTTGAGCAAAACCCTTGGTTAAAAGAGTGTATTGACTTAAATACAGAAAAACGAAAAATGTCTATTAATGATTTTGAGAAACATTTCTACAAGCTAATGAACAATGCTGTCTTTGGCAAAACAATGGAGAACGTTCGAAAATACAGAGATGTCAGATTCATAGCAAAATAGGATGGAAAGTACGGTGCAAAAGCTCTGATTGCTAAGTTAAATTTTCATAGCTGCACCATATTCGAAGAAGATATGGTAATTATTGAATCAAAAAGACTCCAAGTTAAATTCAGTAAACCAATTTATGTAGGATTAGCTGTTCTCGATCTCTCGAAAATAATTACATATGATTTTGATTACAATTACATTCTACCAAATTTTGGAAATCCTGCAAAAATGCTTTGTACTGATACTGATAGTCTCATCTATCATTTCGCCGTTCCAAACATTTCTGATTGTATTAAGCAAGATATGCATAGATTTGATACGTCAGATTATCCTTCAGATAATGTGCATGGAATTCCATTAAAAAATAAAAAAGTATTAGGCTTGATGAAGGATGAATGTAACGGAAAAATAATGACTGAATTTGCAGGTTTAAGAGCGGAATCATATGCCTATACAGTTTTGGGTGAAGAAGATGAAAAAAAGAAAGCGAAAGGTGTAAAAAGGTCTACATTGAGAAAAATTACATTCGATGATTATAGGCAGTGCCTATCTGAATTTAAAAATTTAACACAGTACCAAAATTTAATCCAAAGTAAGAAGCACGAAGTGCACACTATAAAGCAGGAAAAAATTGCTTTGTCCTGGAACGACGATAAACGCATGATTCTCCCTGGTACGACAGATACACCTCCATAAAGGTACATAAAGAAAAGAGTAAATGAACCCATAGAAGTCGATGAGTGTAATGAAAAAAATGTATAAAGTAATGAAATATATATAGTATTTGTATATATATAGAGAGTGAGATTGTTATTGTAAGCTATTAACTTATATATACATATATGAGCGAGTAGAAACAAGCAAGTTGATAAAACATGAAAGCGATG
>CAKNYM010015590.1:0-10000 GCA_932195095.1 Andricus curvator | reverse complement strand
CAAAATTTCATATTTTTGGTTGAAAATACATCATACTGATTAAAAAATAATTTCTTTGGTTGAAAATTCGTTTCTTTTTAGTTGAAAATTAATTTTTTTAACTGAAGATATAACTATTCCATTTTTGCTTAAAAATTTATATTTTTAATTGAATATTAATTAATTTTGCTGAAAACTTGTTTTTTTTAATTTACTTTTCTAACTGCAAATTGAAATATTATATTTTTGGTTTGCAAATTTATATTTTTTAGTTTAAAATTGAATTATTTTGTTAAAAAATCATTTTTTTTTGTTATGAAAAAAAATATATTTTTGAAAAAATTCCTTTTTTGTTTTTGGTTGAACATTTATTTTTCTGACATTTCAACTATTCTAATCTTGGTTGAAAATTGATTTTTTTTAGATGAAAATTCATAAATTTGTTTGAAAATGAGTCTTTTTTGGTTTTAAATTAATCTTTTGGGTTGAAAATTCATCATTTTAGTTAAAAATTCATTTCTTTGGTTGAAAATTTATCTTTTTGACTTGAAAACACAACTAAAAAGTTTAAAAGATTTCAGGACCAATTAAAAAAATACATTGTCTTGAGTGAATTGATATGAATTTAATTGAATACAAAAAATTCAATAGAATTCCAAAGAATTTTAAAGAATTTAGGCTAAATAATAATAATTCAGGGTGATTTCCAAATAAATTGCAAGAAATATTGGAAAATAATTGAAACCTTATGAGATCCCTCAATTCTTGTGAATAAATTCTTTAAAATGCATTAAAATATTATAAAATCCCCTGAAATACTATGAAATATGATCATATTTCCTGCTATCCTGGAAAAGATGTTAAAACACCTTCTATATCTTCCGACATTCTAGGAAATTTTTAAATCCTCATGCAATTTTTTAAAAATCCTTTTGAATCATTCAAATCCTTGGAAAACCTTTGAAATTATTTTAATCTCTTGAAAATTCCATGGACTTTTATTAAATTAAAAATTCCTTGTAATCTTTTAAAATTCCCAAAAAATTTTCTAATCTTGAAATCTTTTGAAATCCCTTGAAACTTTTTAAAGCTCTTGAAAATGCCTTGGAATCTTTTAAAATACAAAAAAAAATCAAATTGTTTGAAATCCTATTAAATTACTAAAATTAATTGCAAGTTCTTTGAAATCTTTTAAAATACCCAAAAATATTTCAAATTGTTTGAAATTCCATTACATTACTAAAATTAATTGAAAATTCTTTAGATTCTTTTAAAATACCCTAAAATATTTTGAACCCTTTGAAATCCCTTTAAACTATAGAAATCAATTAAAAATTCCTTGTAATCTTTTAAAATTCCCTAAAATTTGTCTAATCTTGAAATCTTTTGAAATCCCTTGAAACTTTTTAAAGCTCTTGAAAATGCCTTGGAATCTTTTCAAATATCTGAAAATATTTACAATTCTTTCAAATTCCATTAAACTACTAAAATTAATTGGAAATTCTTTAGAATCTTTTAAGATGCCCTGAAATATTTAAAACCCTTTGAAATCCCTTGAAAATGAGTCTTTTTTGGTTTTAAATTAATCTTTTGTGTTGAAAATTCAACTATTTGGTTAAAAATTCATTTCTTTGGTTGAAAATTCATCTTTTTGACTTGAAGACACAACTAAAAAGTGTTTTAAATATATTTAGAAACAAAATTTATTTTTCTTTAATATTATTAATTTTCTAGGTGTATGATTGGTTTTATACCTAGAAGAATTTAGAGATTGGGATATTGTAGCAACCCTGAATAAGGCACTGTTTTATGTGAATAATATGTTTTCTATTACTTTGACTTCTTTTATCATTTAAATTTAGCACGCTTTCCAATTTGAAGCGATGCATTTTTCCGCGAAATTTAAATAATGTAATTATTATTAATAAAAGTAGAAAATACGATTTTTTAAATCCTAATTATAAATGCTCATTAAATTTTTAAAGCACATAAAGGTCGAGCATATTCTCATGCTCATGAGAATTTCTCCGAGCACTTAAACTCTTTAGAACACTACTCACATCCCTGTTTAAAATTAAATTAGGGTCTTATTAAATTAAAGTGAAATAGAATTATATAAATTTTGACGAACCTCCGGTAAAGGTGGGTTCGTTATAATCGAACCGGATGCTTTTTGAAGCGCCTTGATTTGCAAAAGGGCTCTGAAGGGAGCTCGACAAATCGGGCAATTATTTGCTTGATACCTAAGTGAATCCGCGCATCCGTTACATAAACACAAATGCCTACAAGGTAAAATTAAAGTGTCTCGGACATCACACATGCATATCACGCATTCGGAACCGTTGTCTTCTGTATCTTCATCACTTCCTTGCTGCAATTAAAAAAATTTCGGTTTAATTTTAGTAACTAAATTAGAAAAAGGAGCTTTTTAGACAAAAAGAGGTGAAATTTTGGTAATATTCCGGCTAGCAAACATTTTTTCAAGTCATAAAAATAAAAAGATTTAAACTTTCATACCTGAAAAATGTTTAATACGACTGAAGAATTTTCAATTTACTATTTAAACTATTCATATTCCGAATTAATGCATCTTCAATTGTAAATCTTAAAAATGGGAGAATTTTAAATTTAAATTAGGTAAATTTAAGAATTATAAATCTTCAAAATATAACTATTAAAAAAAACGCTCAAAATTCCATAATTTTAAACTATAAACATTAAAAATTAATGAATCTTCAATTGTAAATCTTAAAAAAAGAGGATTTTTCAATTTCAAATCACTAATATTGAAGAATTTTCAATTGAAAATCTATTAAATTGAATAATTTTCAAATTTAAATGATCGAAATTGATCTATTTAAAAAAAGCACTCAAAATTGCATAATTTTCTATTAAACACATTGAATATTAAAAAGTCTTCAACTAAAAATCTTACAAACAGAAGAATGTTCCATTGTAAATCTTCAAAATTGAACTATATATTAAAAAAAAAAGCTTCAAATTGCATAATTTTAAAGTATACATATTCCGAATTAATGTATATTCAATTGTAAATCTTTAAAATGGAAGAATTTTAAATTTCAATTCGCTAAAATTTAAGAATTTTGAATTATAAATCTTCCAAATATAACTATTAAAAAAACGCTCAAAATTGCATAATTTTAAACTATAAACATTTCAAATTAATAAATCGTCAAATGTATATCTTAAAAAAAAGAAGAATTATAAATTGCAGATCGCTAAAATTAAAAAATTTTGAATCGAAAATCTATGAAATTGAATAATTTAACATTTTAAATCATCTAAACTGAATATTTTTCGAATTTAAATTATCGAAATTGATCTATTTAAAAAAAGCACTCAAAATTGCATAATTTTAAAATATACATATTCCAAATTAATGAATCTTCAATTGTAACTCTTAAAAGTAAAAGAATTTTAAATTTAAATTCGCTAAAATTTAAGAATTTTGAATTATAAATCTTCAAAATATAACTATTCCAAAAAAACGTTCAAATTCCATAATTTTAAACTATAAACATTTCAAATTAATGAATCTGCAATTGTTAATCTTAAAAAAAAAAGAAGAATTATAAATTGCAAATCACTAAAATTTAAAAATGTTGAATTTAAAATCTATGAAATTGAATAATTTAACATTTTAAATCATCTAAATTGAATAATTTCTAATTTTAAATGTTCTAAATTTAATCGTTTTCAAATTTAAATTATCGAAATTGATCTGATTAAAAAAAGCACTCAAAATTGCGTAATTTTAAAATATACATATTCCAAATTGCTGAATCTTCAATTGTAAACCTTAAAAATGGAAGAATTTTTAATATAAATTAGCTACAATTTAAGAATTTTGAATTATAAATCTTCAAAATATAACTATTCCAAGAAAGCGTTCAAATTACATAATTTTAAACTATAAATATTCCAAATTAATGAATCGTCAAATTGTAAATCTTAAAAAAAGAAGAATTTTCAATTGAAAATCTATTAAATTGAATAATTTTCCAATTTAAATTATCGAAATTGATCTATTTCAAAAAAAGCACTCAAAATTGCATAATTTTCTATTAAACACATTAAATATTGAAGAGTCTTCAAGTAAAAATCTTACAAACTGAAAAATGTTCCATTGTGAATCTTCAAAATTGAACTATATATTTAAAAGAAAAGCTTCAAATTGCACAATTTTAAAGTATACATATTCCGAATTAATGTATATTCAATTGTAAATCTTTAAAATGGGAGAATTTCAATTCGCTAAAATTTAAGAATTTTGAATTATAAATCTTCAAAATATAACTATTAAAAAAAACGCTCAAAATTCCATAATTTTAAACTATAAACATTTCAAATTAATAAATCGCTGAAATTAAAAAAATTTTGAATTGAAAATCTATGAAATTGAATAATTTAACATTTTAAATCATCTAAATTGAATAATTTTCAAATTTGAATTATCGAAATTGATATTTTAAAAAAAAGCACTCAAAATGGCATAATTTTAAAATATACATATTCCAAATTAATGAATCTTCAATTGTAAATCTTAAGAATGGAAGAATTTTAAATTTAAATTAGCTACAATTTAAGAATTTTGAATTATAAATCTTCAAAAATTAAATATTAAAAAAAAAAACGCTAAAAATTCCATAATTTTAAACTATAAACATTTCAAATTAATGAATCTACAACTGTAAATCTTGAATCAAGTTGAATAATTTTCAATTTTAAATATTCTAAATTGAACAATTTTCAAATAAAAAAAAGCGCAATTAAAATATTTAAAAAAGCACTCAAAATTGCATAATTTTAAAATATACATATTTCAAATTAATGAATCTTCCATTGTAAATCCTAAAAATAGAAGAATTTTAAATTTAAATTAGCTCAAATTTAAGAATTTTCAATTATAAATCTTTAAAATATTACTATTGAAAAAAAACGCTCAAAATTCAAAAATTTTTTTAAAAAAAGAAGAATTTTCAATTGAAAATCTATGAAATTGAATAATTTTCAAATTTGAATAATCTAAATTGATCGATTTCAAAAACAGCACTAAAAATTCCATAAATTCAAACTATACATATTCCGAATCAATGTATCTTCAGTTGTAAATCTTAAAAACGGAAGAATTTTAAATTTCAATTCGCTAAAATTTAAGAATTTTCAATTGAAAATCTATGAAATTGAATAATTTTCAAATTTAAATTATCCAAATTGAAAATATTTCAAAAAAGCATTAAAAATTTAATGATTTTGTATTATACACATTGAATATTGAAGAGTCTTCAATTGAAAATCTTAAAAATTGAAGAAGGTTCCATTGTAAATCTTCAAAATTGAACGACATATTCCAAAAAACGTTTAAAATTGCATATTTTAAAACTATACATATTCCGAAATAATATACCTTCAATCGTCAATCTTAAAAATGGAAAAATTTTAAATTTCAATTCGCCAAAATTGAAGACTTTTCAATTGCAAATATTCACAATTGAACTTTGTATTATAAAAGACGTGCAAAATTACACAATTTTAAAATATAAATATTCCAAATTAATGAATCTTCAATTGAAAATCTTAAAAAAAGAAGATTTAGAAATTGCAAATCGCTAAAATTTAAGAATTTTGAATTATAAATCTCAAAATGGAATAATTTTCAAATTTAAATTATTGAAATTGATATATTTCAAAAATAGCACTCAAAATTGCATAATTTTCTATTATACACATTACATATTGAAGAGTCTTTAATTGAAAATCTTAAAAATTGAAGAAGATTCCATTGTAAATCTTCAAAATTGAACTATATATAAAAAAAGATTAAAATTGATTAATTTTAAAGTATACATATTCCGAATTAATGTATCTTTAATTGCAAATCTTAAAAACGGAAGAATTTTAATTAGCTAAAATTTAGGAATTTTGCATTCAAAATCTTCAAAATTGAACCATTAAAAAAAAAACGTTCAAAATTACATAATTTTAAACTATAACCATTTCAAATTAATAAATCTTCAATTGTAAATCTTAAAAGAAGAAGAATTTTTAATTGAAAATCTATAAAAAATTAATAATTTTTAAACTTAAATCTTCTACATTGAATAATTTTCAAACTTAAATCATCGAAATTGATCTACTTCATAAACAGCACTTAAAATTGCATAATTTTCTATTATACACATGAAATATTGAAGAGTCTTCAATTGAAAGTCTTAAAAACTGAAGAATGGTCCATGGTAAATCTTCAAAATTAAAACATATTCCGAATAAATGTATCTTCAATTGTAAACCTTAAAAATGGAAGAATTTTAAATTTAAATTAGCTAAAATCTATGAATTTTGAATTATAAATCTTCAAAATAGAACTGTTCCAAAAAAACGTTCAAATTACATAATTTTAAAATATAAATATTTTAAATTAATGAATCTTCAACTGTGAATCTTAAAAAAAGAAGAATTATCAATTGCAAATCACTAAAATTGAAGAATTTTCAATTGAAAATCTATTAAATTGAATAATTTTCAAATTTAAATGATCGAAATTGATCTATTTCAAAAAGGCACTCAAAATTGCATAATTTTCTATTGAACACGTTAAATATTGAAGAGTCTTCAACTGAAAATCTTACAAACTGAAGAATGTTCCATTGTAAATCTTCAAAATTGAACTAAATATTATAAAAAAGCACAAAACTGCATAATTTTAAAATATACATATTCGAAATTGCTGAATCTTCAATTGTAAACCTTAAAAATGGAAGAATTTTTAATATAAATTAGCTAAAATTTAAGAATTTTGAATTATAAATCTTCAAAATAGAACTATTCCAAAAAAAAAGTTCAAATCATATAATTTTAAACTATAAATATTTTAAACTATAAATATTTCAAATTAATGAATCTCCAATTGTGAATCTTAAAAAAAGAAGAATTTTCAATTGCAAATAAGTAAAATTGAAGAATTTTCCATTGAAAATCTATTAATTGAATACTTTTCAAATTTAAATTATCGAAATTTATAAATATATTGAAGAGTCTTCAATTGAAAATCTTAAAAATTGAACGACATATTCCAAAAAACGTTTAAAATTGCATATTTTAAAACTATACATATTCCGAATTAATGTATCTTCAATCGCCAATTTAAAAAATGGAAGAATTTTAAATTTCAATTCGCCAAAATGGAAGAATTTTCAATTATAAATATTCACAATTGAACTTTTTATCATAAAAGATGTGCAAAATTATATAATTTTAAACTATAAATATTCCAAATTAATGAATCTTCAATTGTGAATATTAAAAAAAGAAGAATTTTCAACTGAAAATCTATTAAATTGAATAATTTTCAAATTTAAATTATCGAAATTGATCTATTTCAAAAAAGCACTCAAAATTGCATAATATTATATTAAACACATTAAATATTGAAGACTTCAACTGAAAATCTTACAAACTGAAGAATGTTCCATTGTAAATCTTCAAAATTGAACAACATATTATAAAAAAATTCATAAAATTGCATAATTTTAAACTATACATATTCCGAATTAATGTATACTAAATTGTAAATCTTAAAAATGGAAGAATTTTAAATTTAAATTAGCTAAAATTTAAGAATTTGGAATTATAAATCTTCAAAATATAACCATTAAAAAAAACGCTCAAAATTCTATAATTTTGAACTATAAACATTTCAAATTAATGAACCTGCAAAAAAAAATCTGCTATGAATCTTAAAAAAAGAATCATAAGTTGCAAATCACTAAAATTTAAAAATTTTGAATTGAATAATTTAACACTTTAAATCATCTAAATGGAACAATTTTAAATTTTGAATCTTCTAAATTGAATAATTTTCAAATTTAAATCATCGAAATTGATCTGTTTAAAAAAAGCACTCAAAATTGCATAATTTTAAAATATACTATTAAAAAAACGCTCAGAATTCCATCATTTTAAACTATAAACATTTTAAATTAATTAATCTACAACTGTAAACCTTAAAACAAGAAGAATTTTCAATTGAAAATCTATGAAATTAAATAACTTTCAATTGAAAATCTATGAAATTAATTGAATAATTTCCAAACTCAAATCTTCTAAATTCAATAATTTTCAAATTTGAGTCATCTAAATTGATCTATTTAAAAAAAAGCACTCGAAATTGCATAATTTTCTATTATACACATTAAATATTGAAGAGTCTTCGATTATAAATTATAAAAACTGAAGAATGTTCCATTGGAAATCTTCAAAATTGAACTACATATTTTAAAAACGCTGAAAATTCCATAAATTTAAACCACACAAATTTCGAATTAATGTATTTTCAGTTGTAAATCTTAAAAAAGGAAGAATTTTAAATTTATATTCGCTAAAATTTAAGATTTTTCAATTGGAAATCTATGAAATTGAATAATTTTCAAATTTAAATTATCCAAATAGAAAATATTTCAAAAAAGCATTAAAAATTTCATGATTTTCAATTTTACACATTGAATATTAAAGAGTCTTCAATTGAAAATCTTACAAACTGAAGAATGTTCCATTGTAACTCTTCAAAATTGAACTACATATTATAAAAAAATGCACAAAATTGAATAATTTTAAACTATACATATTCCGAATTAATGTATATTGAATTGTAAATCTTAAAAATGGAAGAATTTTTTATTTAAATTAGGTAAAATTTAATAATTTGGAATTCTAAATCTTCAAAATATAACTATTAAAAAAAAACGCTGAAAATTCGATAATTTCAAACTATAAACATTTCAAATTAATGAATCTACAACTGTAAATCTTAGAAAAAGAAGAATTATAAATTGCAAATCACTAAAATTTAAAAATTTTGAATTAAAAATCTATGAAATTGAATAATTTAACATTTTAAATCATCTAAATTGAATAATTTTTCATTTTTAATGTTCTAAATTTAATCATTTTCAAATTTAAATTATCGAAATTGATCTGTTTAAAAAAAAGCACTCAAAATTGCATAATTTTAAAATATACATATTCCAAATTAATGAATCTTCAATTGTAAATCTTAAAAATGGGACACTTTTAAATTTCAATTCGCTTAAATTTAAGAATTTTGAATTATAAATCTTCAAAATATAACTATTCCAAAAAAAAACGTTCAAATTATATAATTTTAAACTATAAATTTCCAAATTAATGAATCTTCAATTGTGAATCTTAAAAAAAGAAGAATTTTCAATTGCAAATCACTAAAATTGAATAATTTTCAATTGAAAATCTATTAAATTGAATAATTTTCAAATTTAAATTATCGAAATTGATCTATTTCAAAAAAGCACTAAAAATTGCATAATTTTTATCATACACATTAAATATTGAAGAGTCTTCAACTGAAAATCTTACAAACTTAAGAATGTTCTATTGTAAATCTTCAAAATTGAACTACATATTATAAAAAAATGCACAAAATTGCATAATTTTAAACTATACATATTCCAAATTAATGTATATTAAGTTTTAAATCTCAAAAATGGAAGAATTTTAAATTTAAATAAGCTGAAATTTCAGAATTTGAAATTATAAATCTTCAAAATATAACTATTAAAAAAAACGCTGAAAATTCGATAATTGTAAACTATAAACATTTCAAATTAATGAATCTACAACTGTAGACCTTAAAAAAGAAGAATTTTCAATTGAAAATCTATGAAATTGAATAATTTTCAAACTCAAATCTTCTATATTCAATAATTGTCAAAGGACCCCGCACCAAATGTACAGAAAAAAGCCTTATGATAAAAAATTCTAAAAAAAATTTTTTCTTGTATTTTCGAACCTGCAAACTAAAAATTCGAAAGAAAAATGTCAGAAAGATGGACAGTTTTTAGACAAACACTTGTCCAAAGTTTCGATTTTTACATGTATTTTAATGGAAAAATGCTTATTTCAGCAAAATGTTTTTTTTTCTCAAAAACGCTATGATAGATTTGACTAAAACTTTTATATTTTGACG
>CAKNYM010015586.1:0-16674 GCA_932195095.1 Andricus curvator | reverse complement strand
CAAGAGTCTCTACTCTACTCTAAGAGTTCGGGGTGGTGGTAAATTCTGACGTCATAGAATAGAATTTACCACCACCCCGAACTCTTAGAGTAGAGTAGAGACTCTTGGTGGGAGAGGCGAAGCGAGCGATCCACACGCGTTACAAGAGCTGGACTCGAGAAATTTCCCCTCGCTGCGGACCCCTGAAGTAGAGGATGGATAAGTTGAAGAAGGACGGGCGAAGGGTGAAGTGAGGGGAGGGAAAGTATAGTATAGGTTTTTGTAGGCGCGTAGCGCCTACTTTGACTGATTTTTTTCACATTCCCTGACTTTTCCCTGATTTCCTGGTTTCCCGTGACCTACGGGGCCACCCTGATTATACACAGTGATTCGTAAATCGCAATGAAGTCAAATCATTGCGGATCCGAGGGAATTAAAGGAACATTGGAGAACGGAGAGAATTATGAAAAACTGTGAAGATCGAAGATCGAACACGCTTATTACAGAAACCTCCCGCGGTTTAATCGGTCACCCTCCTTTAATATGGCATCAGTTTCCATGGTGAGTTTCACCCTTATTTCGTTCTGTCAAGTCCATTTTTACAGGCTCGTGCACATCGATATAGAATCATTGAGATGTGCGAGGATAATGGGGTGATAGGAATAGAACTTGAAGGAGGACCTAAGGGAAATATCATATCAAATATATACTAAAATTTGTTTCAGTTACTTTCTATTGGTTTTTATCAAAAAAATCGAAATAGAAATTTCAATGGATCCAAAAATTCAGATATTATTTTCATTATTTTCTACTCATAACTTGCAAGACACGCTTTCGATTTATAGAAAAATATCGGAGGGTGTTTGCGCCTTGGTGAAAATGATTACCTGTTACTTTTAACAAAATATAGGGTAGATAGGGGTAAGTGTGATATGAAATTACAAAGTTATACGTTGATTAATGATATTTCAAATATTTAAAAAAATTCTTGTTTAATATTCTGCAGAAATTATCTTTGGACTTTCTACTTTTAATTTTTCCCTTTTTGTTGATAAAAATCAACAAAAACTTGCGTGAAGAAATATTCTTAATTTTCTTCGGTAGTGTGTTAATTATTTCAAATTTTTCGATGTTACAGGTAAGAGTAAAAAAAACACTAAACTACAAATTTTACAAGATTTCACTTTCGTTCCTGTTAATAAAACATCAACTGATTAAAAAAAAATATATATTTGCTTCAAATTTGTTATCATTTATAAGAATTTTAGTGAAAATAACAGAAAATGAATCTTGGAATGGAACATGAAGGTTCCAGTGATATTAAAAAATTACCTATTACGAATTGAATTATTTCTAAATTTATTTTAAAATGATTTGTCTATGTGAATGTACTTTAAAAATGTTATATAACCATTCATATTATGTACTTACATTTTTATTGCAAAAACAAGGTTGATTAACATATTTAGCTAACAACGAACTGTTGACACATTTTCTTATTTCATAATGACAAAAAAAAAAAACGGATATCACACTTACCCTGAGTCTGATTTTTTAACAATCTTGTCATAATTCATCATAAAGAATGTGAAATTTTCGAAAAAAACGGATATTCAAGGAAAATAGGATATCTTCCTTTATTAATTAAAAAATGCTTCATTAGGTGTTTTGTGCAGGAGAATCAAATCTAAGCATCTCAGTTTCTT
Source organism: Andricus curvator (assembly GCA_932195095.1). NCBI lineage: Eukaryota > Metazoa > Arthropoda > Insecta > Hymenoptera > Cynipidae > Andricus > Andricus curvator. The sequence goes on along the minus strand of CAKNYM010015586.1, from coordinate 14,989 downwards.
TAGAACAACCCCTATAAACTCTATTAGTATTTGGGAACAAGAAAATTGTATTTTTGATTATAAAAAGAAGAACTACTTTCTAAACTTTAAAGGTCATCTAAATGAAAATTAACAATTTTTATTGTCAAGAACAATTTTATTAAGAAATTTTTATCCTCTTATGGAATTATTGAAAGAAAGTTCTGTTCTATCTAATCTATTATCCTCATAATTAGGTGTATCTATTATAAACATAATATTTAAAAGCTAACTAACAATATGATTCCGTAAATTTATAATAATTAGTTGAATTTTTTTGTTTAAATTGACATAATTAAAATCAGATAACATAGTTGTAAGATGAGTATAATTTGTAATACGATAGTCATCACCTTTTTAAGTAAATATTAAAATAATAATTAATTATAATAAGTTAAATTTTTTTGATTAAACTTAGATTTAGCAGATGAAAAAGTTATATATATTTTATATATAGTGGACAAGACAATGATATTTTTCATTTATTTGATAAATTTTTCTGTGCGAAACAAATGAAAAATATCAGTGTTTCGTCCACTATACAATATAAACTATATGTAACTTTCTCACCTGGGTGAGATAACATAACCAGATGAGTATGATTGTAGTAATGTCCTTGTGAAAAAGTAATATATATTTTATGTATACTGGACAAGAAATGATATTTTTTATTTGTTTTATACATTTTTCTGTTTAAAACAAATGAAAAATATCAGAATTTTGTCCACATATAAACTATATATAACTTTCTTACCTGTGTGAGATAACACAACCAGATGAGTATGATTTGTAATGCGATGGTCGTCATCCTTTGGAGTAAATGTTACAATAATAAATTGAAATTTTTTGTTTTCATCTTATATCTTCATTGATATAATCAGGTAACATGGTTACAAGATGAGTGTAATTTGTAATACAATGGTCATCATCTTTTTCAGTAAATGTTATAATAATAATTAATTATAATAATTCTTTGAAATTTTTTGTTTAAACTTAGGTTGTAATAATGATATAACATAGTTATAAGATAAGTATAATTTGTAATGCAATGGTCATCATCTGTCTGAGTAAATGTTGAAATAATAATTAATTACATATAATAATTATGTTGGCAACATTTTTTTGTTTGAACTTATGTTATTATAATGAGATAACATAGTTATAGGATAAGCATAATTTGTAATACAATGGTCAACATCTTTTAAAGTAAAATTTTTAAATAAATAGTTGAAATTTTTTTTAAACTTACTTTGTTATAATCAGATTTCAGTACGATGATGATCATCTTTTAGAGTCAATTTTATAATAATTAGTTAACATATTTGTTTAATCTTCTTGGTTGAAAATTAGACTATTTTTGTAAAAGATTTAACTATTTTGTTGAAAATTCGTTTTTTTGTTGGAAATTAATTTTTTTAACTGAAAAATAACTATTTCAATTTTGATTGTAAATTTATCTTTTTTAATTGAAAATTGAATTATTTGGTTGATGATTCAAGTATTTGTTAAAATATTCAAATTTTTGGTAGAAAATTAATCTTCTTGATTCCAAGTTCAACGACTTGGTTAAAAATTGTTTAAAAAATTAAAAATGAGTTAAAAATTACTAATGAAAATTTTTTTGTGTTAACTGAATATCAAGTAAAATCAATGAATTTGCAATTACAGTACCTAAATAATCAATTTTATGAGTAAATTAATTGTCATGAACAAATTTCATAAACAATTACTCGAATGTGTCATTTTAGGATAGAAAACATTTTTTCTGCACTATTGTTGAAAGTTATTACGAAAGTATCATCTAGTAAGAAAACATTGACAAAAAATAAGAACTGTTACTGTTATAAACCAATTTTATAAACAGATGCATAGAAATTTGCAAAAACAAAACATCAAAAATCGGTTTTGAGGGATCACCGGAGAATTTATTAAGCTTCAATAAAAAAAAAACAGTTTACATTGGATAAAAATGGTAACCTGTAGATTGATTCATCCGCAAAAACAAAATTCTGAACCACTGTGCGTTTGTTTACATAGAATTTGCAAAAACCGAAAAATAAAAAAAGTGCACCCTATTGTAACATTTGGACATGCAATTTTCATTAAATAGGCCCTTGGCTCCAAAATGGTTTATTTTAAGTAATAGTCGGATTAGAGGATAAAGCCTGAGACGAGGTCCCTTCATGAGAGGCAACCATGCTGAAAAAATTTGAACTTTCCATATAATAATAGTTCATCTCGAGATCCCTCATTCGCCTTGAGGAAACTGAAGAAACTGTGCAACTTTTAGTAGTTGCGCAACTTTCAAGCGCAGAAACTTCAGACTTACGCGCTTATTTAGCTTTTCCTGGCACAACGTTGAAGAAAGCGAGAAGTCGCGGTAACATTCTCTTAATTCAAACTAGAAGTCCGCGAAATATTTTTTCTCTAACTTTCTTTTCAACGTACTAGAAAGGATCCAGTTACACTTGAAATTCCGTCCACAACACAAGGAGGTTGGAGAAGTCAAAATAAAAATTCATTGGTTGAAAATTATTCCTTAAATATTCCTTACAAAGTGGCTGAACTTTAATTTCCAAAAGTTAGCAATAAGTACTTCTTTTTTTGATTTTTTCGAAAATGTAGCTTTTCCCATTTAAAATCTGATGTTAGTTTTAAAAGCCCGCGGTGAGGGGCAGATATTGATCGATTAAGCTCAAACTTGGAGAACATTTTCATCCGGAAATCGATTGGGGGAGATCGTGCACCAAAAATAAAAATTTCGGCAGGTGTTAATTTGAACCACTCTACTGTAACATGTTAACATGTAATTGTTATGAAATAAGCCCCTGGTTTCTGATTCCAAAATTGTTGATTTTAAGTAAAAACGAATTGAAGGATAAATCCTGAGACTATGTCCATTTGCAAAAGGCAACAACGCTAACAACTTTGAACTTTCCATTTAATAATAGTTCATCTCGAGATCCCTTGGTCGCCTTCAGGCAACTGAAGAAAGTGCTCAACTTTCAAGCGCAGAAACTCCAGAGTTACGCGCTTATTTAGCTTTTCCTGGCACAGCGTCGAAGAAAGCGAGAAGCTGCAAAAAGCTTCTCTTAATTTAAACAAGAAGTCCGCGAAATATTTTTTTTTCTAGTTTTTTTTTTTCAAAGTCCCTGATGAATCTCATCTACAGAATTCAAATGGAAACTCTCACAAACTTTTCATCACAATCATAAATTATGATCTCTTTTAGTGTCGATAATATATTTCTTTGATAACTAGTGAACTCTTTCTCACATGAAAGGACCGTTTGACGTTCTCAGTTAAATGTCCGATGGACAAACATTAAATTCTCTAAGGAAGGAAGAAAATTCATCGAATAACTGCCTTCTATAAACATCATTAATTTATGTCAATCATCTCTAATTACGACCCGAGTGGTCCAATTTGTGGGAAATTTGCAGCTGTACACATGAGATATGAATTAATACAAAATACAATTATTAAGGGAAGTTCAGACTTCACAACCTAAAATTATCTCAAATCAGGAGAAATAGGGTGATTTTTCACGAAATTGATAAATTTGTGTATCGAGATGAAAGAAGTTCCAGATGATTGGAAACAAGCGATCATCTTACTAGTATACAAAAGAAAGGGAGATAAAAGCAACTGCAATAATTACAGAGGTATCAGCTTATTAGGTACCGTAAGTAAAATACATTCAAAAATACTTATTTGTAGGGTAATAAAAATAACAGAAGAAAATATATGGGAAGTCCAAAGTGGATTTATGCCAGGAAGATCATGTACGGATCGAATATTTAGCTTAAGACAGATCACAGAAAAAAGTTTGAGAGTAAGGAAAAAAGTTTTCTGAGCATTTATTGATCTAGAAAAAACGTTTGACAAGGTTGATAGAAGTAAACTATGGGAAGTTCTGAAAGAGTACGGAGTCAATGGATGGCTCATACAAGCAATAAAAACATAATGCTGGTAAATAAAACGAGTGTAAGTGTTAATGGGAAACTGAGTGACTGGTTCGATATTATGCAAGGTGCTAGACAAGGATGCTTTCTGTCCTCATGGCTATTTCTAATATTCATGGAAAAGTGTCTAAGAATGACCCTCTTCGACTAAGAAGGTGTGGATCTCGAGACAGTGAGGGTACGTGGGTTAGCTTTCGCAGATGACAAGGTCAGAGTCAATCGAAGACTTGCAATAAATGTTCAACAAACTGAATATAAGCATGAAGAACATGAGCTTAAAAATTAACGTGAGTAAAACCAAAATTATGGAGTTTGAAGGTAAAGGGGAGAAAGCAATGTGCAACATTGTTTTAAATGATGAGTGAATAGAACACGTTGATAAGTACGTATATCTTGGTAGCCTATTCACTAGTCACGGACAGATAGATGGGGAGTTAGATGGGCGTATAAACGGGGATAAGAAAGTTATCGGTAGAGCACGGCAGATTATCAGAAGTAAAAATATATCAAGTAAAGATAAAAGGGCAATACATAATTCTACATTCATACCGACTGTGCTGTACAGTAGCGAGACGTGGAACTATCAAGAAAAGGATAAGAGTAGAATTAACGCCAGTAACATGAAATTCTTGGGTATGATATGCGGCAAAACACTGATGGACAAAGTGAGTCATTAAATAATCCTTGAAGAATGTGGTGTCGAGGAGACACTAGTTGATATATGTGACAGAAATTCTTTAATTCTTTGAGATGGTAAGTGAATGACAGTGTGCCTAGAGGCAGACCGCGGAAAGAATGGTTAAAATGTTTAAATGAGACCCTAATTCGAAGAGACATAAGAAGCCATAGAAACACAAGAGCTTGCATGAAAAAATGTATGGATGCGTGTAGGAAGCTAGAGAGGTATGCCAGGACAGAAAAGTGTGGCGACAAATAGTTTATAAAAAGAGTGTTAGTATAGTAAATGACTAATGGGCCCGAGTGGGGAGCTTCACATGCTGACTTTGTGAGGCTCTTCACTTGGGGTGATCGCTGGAGAGATTGATCAGCAACCTGGGTCGGAGCAGTGTTGCGGAACGAACGTGTTATATAAATGAATAACACGGGAGTTTCAGATCAATCTAAAAATCGATGTATACCCCCTTCCTCACATCACTCCCTTCCTCAACGATTGAGTCACGGTTACCCCAAAGGGAAATGGCCTAATGGAATAATAATGCACTGTTTATCTGGTTATTATTTATTTATTTATGTAACTTTGACTGCAATGTCTATATAGTGGCTGGCCAGCAGCTGGCCAGACCTTGTAGCCATTGTTTTTACAAAAGTGTAAGAGTGCTGGCCAGCCCCAGACTAGACCGTCTGATTTGTGCTAGATTAGAGTCCAAGAGGTCTAGTCTGGGTCTAGCCAGTGCCAGAAGATTTTTCCACAAGGGGAGTTAGAATAGAAATGTCGATATAAGTCCACGTATTGAAAGTACACATGAGAAGCGGTATTGAAAAAAAAGAATCGATAGACAATATATAGAGAAGGAAAAGCGGGATATTCGTCTTTTACCGTAGCGTTCAGATTCAATTTGCTTCTTGATATCAAGCGCCTCTCATGGTGGTGCTTGCTATGGTCCTGGGGCTCCATATCTCTCTGTTGGGCTGGTTTATGAAATATCGACTTTCGACGATGTTACATTACATTTTTAGTAACTTTGACGTACTGCAAATGTACCGTTGGGAATCAATCCCATTTTTCTTAAATGAGGCTTTGCTACTTCAATTTACATCGGTGTAAAAAAAATCAGATCAAAGTTTTTTCGACACTCTAAATTTAAATCAGTCAAAATTTGACTGGTTAAATCAATCCAGCATGCTTAAACTGCAAAATCTGACAAAACAGTCGTTTAATAGGTGAATCAATCAATGTTTCTGACTAAATCAAAAATTCAATTTAATTGACTGAGTTCTAGCCAATAGAAGTGATTATTTTTTATTGCTATAATAAAATAGTAAAATTATTTCGAAATTAAAATTCTTAATTTTTCCACCTTTTTAGAAATGATTAAAATTAACCATGAAAGACTGATTACCAAATTAAAAGTTGCGAATTATGTAAAACAAAATGACTGAATTAATTAGTGAATGTTATTCTTGAGTAATTAAAAATGACTGATTTAATCAATGAAAGTTACAGTTTAGATTATTCAAAATTACTGATTTGGTCAGTGAACGTTACTGATTAAATAAATTCGTCTTAAATGGTAGAAAATAAATCTTCTTGGTTCAAAATTCATCTTTTTGTTAAATTCAACTGTTTTTGATTGAAAATTAACATATTTTTTGGCTGAAGTATGAACTATTATATTTTTGGTTGAGAATTTATTTGTTTTCATTGAAAATTCAAGCACTTGGTTGAAAGTTAAACTTCTTTGTTATTATTTCATTTTTTTGTTTGAAGATTCATCATTTTAGTGTAAAATGTATCTTATTGGTGAAAATTGAACTATTTTGTTGAAAATTCGTTTCTCCTAGGTTGAAAATAAACTTGTTAAAGTGAAAATTGAACTATTACATTTTTGGTTGAAAACTCACCTATACTAAATTGAAAATTAAGCAATTTTATTTTTGTTAGCAAAATTTATCTTTTTGACAAAAAATTCATTTTTCTGTTTGAAAATTCAACCAATTGGTTGAAAATTGTTCTACTTGGTTGAAAGTTTAACTGCTTAGTTAAAAAAGCATTCTTCTCGTTGAAAATGAACCATTTTGTTAAAAATTCATTACTTTCGTTCGAAAATTAATTTTATTATTTGTAATTGAACTATTCTAATTTTGGTTGTGAATTGATCTTTTTGAGTTGCAAATTCAACCATTTGGTTTGAACTTTACCTGGCTTGTTGAAAAGTTAATCTACTTTCCTAAAAATTAAAATTATTTTTTGTTTTGGTTTAAGATTTATCATTTTAGTTGTAAACTCATCTTAATGGTTAAAAATTTAACTATTTTGTTAGGAATTCGTTTCTCCTTGATTGATTTTTGGCTCAAAATTAAATTTTTTGCTCGAAAATTCAACTACTTGGTTGAAAATTGTACTACTTGGTTGAAAGTTTAACTGTTTTGTTAAAAATTAAATCTTTTGGTTAAAAAAATAAGAATTTTGTTGAATAATTGTTATTTTTGATTGAAAATTAATTTGTTAATTGGAAATTAAACTTTTTTACTGTTGGTTGTGAATTGATCTTTATAAGTTGCAAATTCAACTATTTAGTTTAAAATTCATCTGGGTTGTTCAAAGTTGATCTACTTACCTGAAAGTTGATTTTTTGGTTAAAAATTCATCATTTTAAATGAAATCTCATCCTAATGGTTAACAATTTAACTATTGTGTTAAAAAATCGATTTTCCTTGGTTTAAAATTATTTGTTTTTTCTTTAACTGAAAATTTACCTATTCCAATTTTCTCAATGTACTTGATTAAAGGATGATTAACTTTGCTAAAAATACATTTTTTTGGTTGAAAATTAATTTCGGAAATTGAAAATTTAACTATTTCAAGTTTGGTCGAAAATTTACTTTTTGTAGTTGCAAATTCAACTAATTGGTTTAAAAGTTGTATTTTTTGTTTGAAAATTATTTTTTTCAACTATTATTATTATACCATTAAGCCAAATCCCTTTCGGGGTAAGCGTGACTCACTCGGTTCTAGCTTAATTATACTTTCGGACCTGTTGGAGTTCAAGGAATTTAGTGTACGTGGTGGGATATGGGGGGGGGGTAATATTTTCAGATTAATCTAGAATTCCCGTGTTGCTTATTTAAACAACATGTTCGTTTAACAACACTGCTCCGATCCAGGTTGCTGATCAATATCTCTAGCAATCACCCCAGCGAAGAGCTTTACAAAGTCACGATGTAAAGCTCTCAGCGTGGGCCCATTAATATCCAAGCTGTTTCGTTTCAGGCCTTATTCACTCCACTGGCACTCTTCATCATGCATTTCTTATACACTATTTTTCCCCAAATCTTCCTGTCCTGGCATAATCTTTTAACTTTCTTTTCGTCTATGCATTTTCTTATACAAGCTCCTTTGTTTCTATGGCTTTTTATATCTTTTCGACTTAGAGTCTCTATTCCAAGTTTTGTGGAACATTAATCTTTTCAAGGTGCAAATCCAACTATTCAGTCGAAAACTCATGTCTATGGTCATAAATTTAACTATTTTGTTGAAAAAATGTTTTTTTTTTAAATTGATTTTTGGACTTAAAAATTCAACGGATTAGATCATTTTTTGAAAAGACTGATTTCCTCATGGAGTGAAATTCACTGATTTTAAAAGGATAATTAAAAGATTTACAGGGAAGGGTGCAAAATTAATTTCATTAACGCAACATATTCTTTCCGCGATTGAATTAATTAATCAAGTGATATTGGGAAAGAGAATTCCTGCGGTGATTGCATTCTGCGGGTGTAGCGAAATCACTTTGGGCATGGGCATGGGCACTTTTTTCAGTCATATATTTTGCATAGGGCCTCCTTCCATTCGTATTATCCGAAAGAGAAATGCTCGGGATTTCCTTGAAACCCCTTTGTACTTACCCACCCACCCCTTCGGGATTCGTGATATGTGACGCGACGGGGTTGCTCTCCGCTCTTTGAAATTTTGAACACCCTGCCTAATTTCAATTGCTGGGCTAGGCATTGGGAAATGTGGAATTTCACGAGGGACATTAGTACTTTCGCAAAGCCGCCGAACATTACGACGCCGCGCCGGATAGCTGCTCTGCTGCAGAAAGTATGGGATGTGAAATTGCCATTCTGCTCTAGAATGCATACTGGTCGAATTAACTTCAGAGATTCTTTATCCTTTCTATAAAGAATTCCAAATCCCTTGTTGGGACTAAATTAAAAACTTAACACTTTACGAGACTTTTCATTTTTTTTATTTGGCTTCTTTAACTTTCAGCTATATTTGTTAATTGATGGGTTTGTCTGTCCGTTTACTTTATTCGCCGTAACGAATTATTATACTTTCATAGACAAATCAAACCAAAAAGGTCAGCAAGTGCCCTCAACAGGTTGGCCCAAAAATGAATTACAATTTTTTTTATTTGAACGCCCCCCCCCCCCATTTCGTGAGGTTCCCTGAGAGGTCTCTGGAATTCATCTACTCCGATATACTTTTGGTCTATCCTAACGACAAATCAAAAAATAACCATGAACATGAGTCCTCTAGGATGGTTAGTTTTCGTTTTGTCGTTAGGTTCGCCCAAAAACAGAACCGAACAGATCCTCTTCCTTCGACATGGCCGATAACAAGCATGGTAAATAACGAAAGCAAGAAATGGTGTAGAAAACCGCTTTACACTTAAAAAAATGGTTTGGCTGTCCCAGCTAGATGTTTAGCTGGATTTCATCTTCTAAGAAAATATAGCTGTGTTATCTAAATTTCTAGCTGAGTTACCTAAATGTCTAGCTATTTTAGGCAAATTTTGCCATCTAGAAATTATCTAGTTTAAGAATGGCCCTCTGCGACGAAGAAGGTGTGGATCTCGAAACAGTAAGGGTACGTGGGTTAGCATTCGCAGATGATAAGGTTGTTATGGTAGAAACAATCGAAGACTTACAAAGAATGTTGAACAAACTAAATACAAACATGAAGAGCATAGGCCTAAAAATTAACGTGAATGAAACAAAAATGATGTTGTTTGAAGGAAAGAGTGAGAAAACAATATGCAACATTGTCTTAAATAATGAGGGAATAGAACAAGTTGATAAGTACGTATATCTTGGTAGCCTATTCACTAGTGACGGAAAGATAGATAGGCGCATAAACGAGGATAAGAAGGTTATCGGTAGAGCACGGCCCATTATCAGAAGTAACAATATATCAAGTAAAGCTAAAAGGGCAATACATAATTCTATATTTGTGCTGACTGTGATATAGGTTAGCGAGACATGGACCTATCAAGAAATGGATAAGAGTAAAATTAACGGGATTGGCATGAAATATCTGCGCATAATATTCGGAAAAACACTGATGAATAAAGTGAGTAACAAGATAATCCTCAAAGAATGTGGTGCTGAAGAGACACTACTTGACATGTTGAGAGAATGCAAGATGAACGACTAACGAAACAAGTGTATCAAGGTAAAGTAAATGGCAGTGTACCCAGAGGCTAACCGCGGAAAGAATAGTTAGAATTTGTGAACGAGACCCTAATTCGAAGAGACATAAGAAGCCATAGAAACACGAGAGCTTGCATGAAAAAATGTATGGACGTGAGTGCATGACGCCTGAAACAAAAGACCTTGTATACTAATGGACTCGAGTGGGCAACCTCACATGACGACTTTGTGAGGCTTTTCACTTGGGGGTGATCGCTAGAGAGATTGATCAGCAACCTGGGTCGGAGCAGTGTTGTGGAACAAACGTGTTATTTAAATAAATAACACGAGAATTCTAGATAATAATGAGATAGCAAGTGATTTTAATAATGATATTATTCGTTATGGCATTTTTATACTTTTATATTTTAGGAACATTTTATTGAAATATTTCAGCAGGTGTATTTCTTCCCTCACCTTAAGCATATAATAATTAAGCAGAACATTTTATTTTATATATTTTTAGGCATTTTTCAATTATTTGAACCATTTATATTTGTTTCAATTTTTGTTATCTTTGTTAGTCATGAAAAATTCGTATTTTCTGAAATTAATGACACGCTTAATAAATCATAGGAGTAATATTTTTTATTTAAGACGTTATTCAAGGTTTAAGCAAATATTAATAATCCACTTCTGACTTTTTATTGCACAGGTGGAGATAATTCTAGTTTTTTGAATATCTTTACACCATGTCGCTTATTATAAATAAGTTATACCTCAATTATTCAAACAATTATTATCTGTTAAAAAAATTATTTTCATTATATTATAAATGTCTCATTAATCTCACAAAAAAGGTACTATTCACTACAAAATTAAACAAATTGTTTGAAATAATAAGAATTGTTTGAAAAATTGAGGTATAATTTTTAAAAGAAGATCTTAATAAGGACTTAAATAATAATAAGGAGTTAAAAATTAATTGATTTAACTGAAAATTTAAATATTCCATTTTTAGTTAAAAATTCATCTACCTATTATTAAGATTTTTGCTTGAAAATTCATCTTTTTGGTTAAAAACTCAACTATTTATTGAAAATTCAACTATTTTGTTGAAAATAGATTTATACTATTACAAATTTGTCTTTTTGGTAAAAAATCAGTATTCTTGTTAAAAGATTCATCTTTTTGGTAGATAATTAAACTATTTTGTTCAAAATTCACCTTTTTGGTTTAAAATTAAACAGTGTGGTTTCAAACTTATATTTTCTATGCAGTTGAAAATTTAACTAATTCGTTGAAAATTCATGTATTTTGTTGAAAATTTGACTTTTTCGGTAGAAAATTAATTTTCTTGGTAGGTAATTCAACTATTTGGTTAAAAGTTGATCGATTTGGTTGAAAATGCAATAATTTTGTTAAAAAGTAATCCACCTCCGCTGAATCTATATTAATATATTAATGATAAATTATAATCTTTCATTGATTAGGGTATTCTAGGCGTAGGGATACATTAAACTCTAAACTCATTATCAGAGACGGTAATTTTGGTTATTCTGATGTCCTGACCGAGTTATTCCATTCGTACTGCGCTAACCTACAATCTGCTTCGCATAAGAGTTCCGGTACACAAATCAAATTTATTGCTCGAGCTGCAGAAACTAGACAAGGTTTACTCGGCCTAGGGGGGATCATATCTCGTCGAGGGTAGACACCTCTTGTTGTACCTTCGGGAACCTATAGTATAGGTAAGTAGATAACAGTACTCCTACGATTATGCGAGATTGAACCCGCAGTGTGGATATAGGAAGATCGGTTGTCCTCGATTCTGATAGCGATCAGTTGCCTCGATCTATAGAGTTGCCGACATGAAATATGTTATCTAGCAAACTGGTCAGTGTCCCAATTACTGTATACATTCGTTGGCCATTACACCAGTTCAGACTGTCCAGAGAACATGTATATAGGAGCACAACCCCTATTCGCTAAATGTGATATTAGTGGCTGGCAATATTTATTAATTATGTGCAATAATGATGGGGGTATCCCGTTTTAATTAATTCTATCGCTAATTAATTAATGAATGACCGCTTGTACTGGGAATCACGCTACTTCAAAATTTGACCTCATATCGAGTTGCGATAATAATCCCGATTTGTATCTACACACTGCATTTTAATTTGATGTGATTCATTTTGACTCGAGTCTTTTGACAATTAGTCAAAGTAGGCGCCGCGTGCCTACAAAAAAAGATTTCGTAGGCTATTAAACCCTTACATTCCACTACTTTCCCTACCCTCACTTCACCCTTCGCTCCCTCCCTTCCCCAACTTCTTTCTCCACTACTTCCCCCTCTACAAGCTGCCCCAGGTGACAATCATCTTCCCCCACTTCGATTCTCTAGCCATAACTTGCTCTCCCCTAATAACTCTCATTTTTATTTGTGGGTGATTCTAAGACCAATCTATTTAGATTATGAAATTTTCCAATTAGGAAAAGAAAACAAACAAAACTGGAACAACAAACAAAATTGGAAAGAATCATATGTTTAGTCTCTTAATCATTTCCCCTACTTCTCTCACTTAGGCTCACTTCCCCTACTTGTTTTCCCATATCTCTCCATACTTACCCTACCCACATTCATTCCTACTCCTCTTTCCTTGTTACCCTTCACTTCCCCTATTTCCATGCCTCTTATTTCTTTTCACATCCCCTATTTCCCCTCTACTAATTTTCCCTGAATTCCCATATTCCCCCTTATTTCCCCTCACTTCATCTACTTCCCCTCCCCTCATTTGCCCTTGCTTGCTCTAATCTGCCGTTTCTCCTACTTCCCCAACACTCATTTCCCTTTACTTCCCCTACTTCCCTCACCTTATTTCCCCATACTTCCTTTCCTTGGGAAAAAGTACGACAGACGGACAGAGGGACACTCGACCGAAACAATAAGGGCTCCAATAAGATTTTCTGCTCGGGGCTACGGAACCATAAAAAATGAGATGTATTGGAAGTCTCAGATAATTTTTCACGGATTTGCATCAAGCCTTTTGGAATCAACAAAAATCGTACAAAAATAACTCCTGCGCATACACATCAAGGTGGTCTAAAAAAGGCTCGTTTTAAAAAAGTGAATAAGCAATTGAAAATTATAGCTTTTTTGTAATAGTTAGAGATTTCCACCTAGCATAATTTTTTTCAGCATAATGTTGCTAGCAAAAGGTTTTCTCGATTCTTGATATACTGAAAAATGATCAAAATGTCAAAATTTTTAAAACACATAGAAACTTAATCTGTTAAATCGTAATTTTTTAATATTTTGTCTAAAAAATTGACATTTTTTGCTCCATGCAGATCGCAAAAAATTTCTGAACTTTTGTCAAGTACATATTTAAGTTTTATTTTATGTCCAACAAGTCGCCTGCAAGTTTTATATTAATCAATTAAACCGTGCTCCAATTATCGGCATTCTAAATTCAAAAAAGTTGATTATTCGATTTTAAGAGGAAAATATAGTTTTTTCACAGTTCTATACGATGAAAAAGAGTAGAACAAATGAAGTTTGATTCAAATAATCTCAGGATAATTTTTTCTTCTTGAAAAATCTTATTTTTCATGTTCGTCTATGATTACAAGTTTTTTTTTTGCGAAATGTATAATTATTTCTTATTTTAAAAATCTACAATAATATATTTATTATTATCTGATCAGTTAATGATGAATTATATGATTATAGTTTTTTATACGTAATATCAGAAATTATCATATTTCGCTGAACACCTTTTTTTGATCATAAACAGATATAAACAATAAGATTCTTTAAGAGTAAAACACTTTCCTAGGGTTACTTAAATCAGACTTTATCTATTCTAATCTTTTTCTCTGATATAAGACAGAGTGAAAAACCAATTTTTACTACTTGAAGTCAAAAATCAACCTTAAAAAAACAAAGTGAGATTGAAAATAGCAAGGAAATACTTTCGTAACAATTTTTTAAATGAACAATTTTGCTCCCTTGATATGTTTGACAGAAGAGAAGATAAAAGTAAAATATGATTTGCTGAAAGCAATTATTGGAAATTGTCATTTTAACTGCTTGAAATAATATGTTTGAATTATTGAAGATTATCTCAATTTCAATTGGCATTAAAATAAAATTAAAATGTTTCATCGAGTATCTAGGGAAAGAGTAATATTTTGCAATGTCGATCCAAAGCTGTATAATATATGATTCTATAATAGAGTATTCCAGAATAGCATTGACTACATTTTTTAAAATTTTCACCCAGATTTTCTTGAGGTTCTCAAAAAAAGCAGGAATTTTTTATTTTGAAATCAACTACCATTTAGACTTTAGAGATATCACCTATTTTTGGCGTTTATTCTGATTTTTTTCACTAATTTTCACTAATCAGAAATTTATCACTTATAATGATATTTCGATATTTTATAAATTGTTTAAACAATTTATTAATGTTCAAAAAAATCTTCGCTTAAAATAAACCTAGAAAAAATTCATTTTTTCATCAATTTTTCAACTTTTCTTTGGCTCTTCAGTTACGAAAAAATAATAATCAATGAACGTCAACAAGAATCAGTGTTTGATAGTATATTAGGGGATTCCATAAATTACGTCACACTTTTAGGGGGAGGGGAGGTCCAGCCAAGTGTCACATAATGGCGAAAAACTACAGGGAAAAGTAGGAAAAAGCGTGACATGGGGGGGGGTCAAAATTGTCGGAAAATTGCGTGACGTCATTTATGAATAGCCTCTTATGCACCTAGGGGGAGAAAAAGTGTCTCTCTCCCTTGGCGCATACATACATACATAGATTAGCAGTTCGAACTCGAAAGTTCATTGCCTCACTACCCGATTCGGGTAGTGTTTCTAGGTGGATATTTACTACCAA